>CM046882.1:120640386-120900031 GCA_025667525.1 Glebionis coronaria | reverse complement strand
TGCTAACTTAGAATCTTAAGACGTACTCATATCAACCATAAATGATTAGCCAAAAATGCATAAGAGATTACGAACAAATTAAAACCGTACTTGATTATTTATTAACAATTATATATATGCGAAGAAAGTAGAGGTAAAGAAGAGAAGGGTTTAGCCACAAGTAATTGCCATGAAGTCTATCTAGCCCTTTTACACTTGCTTCAACTCTATCATTTCCCATTCTCCACAAATTTAAAATTTCAAAGAATGAAATTGGTGGAAGCTTAGCCTAATAGACCAATGAAGGACTACATGGTTAAGGATACTAGCTAGAGAGTGCTAAAATAAGCAAACTCGGGTTGAGTCAAAATATCCATGGCGGGCCTAATATGTCAAAGAAATCTAAACTTGTTAAAACCATGTTTTATTTTATTTTTCCTTTTTATATATTTTTGATGAAAATAAAAGAAGAAATATATACACAATGCAAATGTGATATGCAAATGAAAAATGATTGATGCAAAAATTATGAATGCATATTTTTGTTGGCCAAAGTAAATCAAAAATTTGAAAAATGTTGAAAAATTCAATTTTCCATGTTATCATGCAAGACAATGACAAGTTCTAGGTAAGGTCACTTCGATAGAAGACCCCCCTACACTTAAGCTAAACATTGTCCTCAATGTTTAAGAGCATGGAAGTATAAAAACTTCCCCTACACTTATGACAATGAATAGACTTTGCTTAACCCAAGTTAAAGAAAGGACTACTATTAGTGAAATCATGTTTAAGCACAAGGTGTCAATGAAAAATCACTAAAGTAACGAAGTGAACCGGATACAAGGGCCTCCTCCATAAGCTCCAAAGCATGAAATGAGTGAGCAACCCTATAAACAAGCATGAAGACAAAAGAAGGTCTCCCCTACACTTATCTCCAAATCTATGCCTTTATGTCTAACCTACAACACTCTAACCTAGTTATACGATGCTTGAGTTAATGATTCTCTAGCTCGACTCGTCCCTCAATGAATTAATTCATGGGGAAAATGGGGACCTCTTGGACCATTTCAACGGAAATGTCCTCCCCAAAGTAATGCTTAACACGGTGACCATTCACTTTAAAATTTGGACCATCGGTTTGGGACAACTCAAGAGTTCCATATGGAAACACTTGAGCAATAGTGAATGGACCGGACCATCTCGACTTAAGCTTGCCCGCAAAAAGCTTCAATCTTGAGTTAAAGAGGAGAACCGGCTCTCCAACTTTGAACTCACGATTCTTAATCTTAGCATCATGCAATTTCTTAGTCTTTTCCTTGTATAGCAAAGAATTCTCATAGGCATTGGCTCTCAACTCATCCATCTCATTGATTTGATCTTTCCTATGTGAACCGGCTTGGTTTAAATCAAAATTAGCCCACTTGAGAGCCCAAGATGCCTTATGTTCTAACTCAAATGGGAGGTGGCACGCTTTTCCATAGACAAGCCTATAAGGAGTACAACCAATTGGTGTCTTAAAGGCCGTCCTAAACGCCCACAAAGCATCATCAAGCTTATCCGACCAAGAAGCTCTATGCTCTCCCACCGTTCTCTCTAAAATCCTCTTTAAACCACGATTTGTGACCTCGGTTTGACCATTTGTTTGAGGGTGATACGCGGTAGAAAGTCTATGATTCACTCCATATTTCTTCATAACTCTCGTGAATTGATCATTACAAAAGTGCGTACCACGATCACTTATGATGGCCCGAGGTACACCAAATCTAGCAAACAATTGTTTCAAGAACTTTACAACCACTCTAGCATCATTAGTAGGTAAGGCTTTAGCCTCCACCCACTTGGACACATAATCCACCGCCACAAGTATATACTTGTTTCCCTTAGAGGATGGAAAAGGTCCCATGAAATCTATTCCCCATACATCAAATATCTCACACTCTTGGATAAAATTTTGTGGCATCTCATCACGTTGTGTAATTTTTCCTTGTCTTTGACAAACATCACAAAATTTCACCATCTCTTGGGCATCCTTGTAAATGGAAGGCCAATAGTAACCCGAATCAAAGACTTTCTTGGCGGTGTAGTTAGGCCCAAAATGTCCACCCGTAGGTCCTTTATGACATGCCTCTAAGATTTTAAATGCCTCGGGCCCATCTACACACCGTCTAATGATTTGGTCCGCACATTGCCTAAAAAGATATGGATCATCCCAAAAGTAATACTTAACTTCCTTAAGAAACTTTTTCTTTTGTTGGTAAGTAAGATCCTCAATAAGCACATTGCCCACAAGATAGTTTGCAATATCCGCAAACCAAGGTGTGGCATCCTCTTGGGAAGAGATAGACATGAGCTCCTCTAGTGGAAAAGATTCATTGATTTCTTGATGTGGGAAATCTCCTTGAAAAGGATGCTCAAGTCTACTCAAATGATCCGCCGCTAAATTCTCGGCCCCTTTTTTATCACGAATCTCTATCTTAAACTCTTGAAGCAACAAAACCCATCTCAAAAGCCTAGGCTTAGCATCTTGTTTTGTCATAAGATACTTGAGAGCGGAATGATCCGTATACACTATGGTCTTGGAAAGCACAAGGTATGGTCTAAACTTCTCAAAAGCATATACTATAGCAAGCAACTCTTTTTCCGTGGTAGTATAATGAAGTTGTGCACCGGTCATGGTTTTACTCGCATAGTGTATAGGTTGGAAATGCTTATTAACTCTTTGTCCTAAGACGGCCCCCACCGCATAATCACTAGCGTCACACATAAGCTCAAAAGGTAATTCCCAATTTGGAGAAACCAAAACGGGAGCCTTTGTCAATTTTTCCTTAAGTGTCTCAAAAGATTCTAAACAAGCTTGGTCAAAAATGAAAGGAGCCTCTTTCTCCAAGAGATGAGTCATCGGTCTAGCTATCTTAGAAAAATCTTGTATAAAGCGCCTATAAAAACCCGCATGACCTAAGAAACTCCTCACACCTTTAACCGAGGTGGGTGGGGGAAGCTTAGCGATCACATCAATTTTGGCTCGATCAACTTCTAATCCCTTATTGGATATCTTGTGTCCTAAAACAATCCCCTCTTTCACCATAAAGTGACATTTCTCCCAATTAAGCACCAAACGTGTTTCCTCACAACGCTTAAGCATTCTCTCAAGATTGGTGAGACAAGAGCTAAAGGAGTTCCCAAATACGAAAAAGTCATCCATAAAAACCTCCATGGTTTGCTCTATCATGTCATGGAAAATTGCCATCATGCACCTTTGAAACGTCCCCGGTGCATTACATAGGCCAAAAGGCATCCTCTTGTAAGCAAATGTACCGTATGGACAAGTGAATGTGGTCTTTTCTTGATCCTTAGGGTCAATGGGTATTTGAAAATAACCCGAAAAGCCATCAAGAAAACAATAGTACTCATTTCCCGCTAAGCGTTCAAGCATTTGATCCATAAAGGGAAGCGGAAAATGGTCTTTCCTAGTTGCCTCATTGAGTTTTCTATAATCAATGCAAACTCTCCAACCGGTTACAAGTCTCGTGGGAATAAGCTCATTGTTCTCATTAGGCACCACAGTGATTCCACCCTTCTTTGGAACACAATGAACCGGGCTAACCCATGGAGAGTCGGAAATGGGGTAAATCATACCCGCATCTAAGAGTTTAATCACTTCTTTCTTAATAACCTCATGAATTTTGGGGTTAACTCTCCTTTGGTTTTGAATGGCGGGTTTATAATCATCCTCCATAAGGATTTTGTGAGTACAAAAATGTGGATCAATTCCCCTTATGTCGGATATTTTCCATGCTAAAGCTTTCTTATGTTTCTTAAGGACTTCAATGAGTTGCTCCTTCTCATCCTCTTTCAATTCCTTAGCAATAATCACCGGTAATTGGTCTTTTCCTTCTAAGAAAGCATATTCTAAGTGGGATGGAAGTTCCTTAAGTTCAATGGGAGGTGGACTCTCTATGGAAGGTTTTACTATGGAAGGTTCCTCAATGGTAATCTCTTGTGGAATAGGAGAAGGAATAGGGTCCTCATTGAGCAACTTTTGGATTGTAAGAATATCTTCTTCCCAATTAATGGGAGAATCATCATCACCAAGAAAGTTGGACTCAAATTCCTCCAAGAGGAAATCACTCTCTCCAAAAGGTGTTAAAGAGGGAGCAATTGAGGCCACGGTTTCAACATGTGGAATCTCATCACTAGCATTCTTACAAGCATCATGAAAGTGTTCATTACACACTTCATCTAGCACATCCACAATGTTAATCGTTTCACAAGGTCTAGACTCCTTAACCTCTTTTCTATCACAAACTTTCCCTAACTTAAACACCACTTTCTCATCCTCTACTCTCATAATTAATTCTCCTTCCGCCACATCTATCAAGGTACGACCCGTTCTCAAAAACGGTCTACCAACAATCAAAGGCACTCTAGGATCCATGTCATAATCGACCACTACAAAGTCGGCCGGAAATGTAAACTTATCCACACCTACAAACACATCTTCCGCTATACCTACGGGGTGAGCTATGGTTCGGTTGGCTAGTTCAAGAGTCATCCTAGTGGGGGTGAGCTCGGGAAGAGAGAGTTGTTTCCAAACCGATAAAGGCATGAGATTTATGCTTGCCCCTAAATCCGCCAAAGCCATGCAATTTTCAACACCGGGAAAATTACAAGGTATCAAGAAGCGCCCCGGATCTCCAAGTTTTGTTGGTAAGGTTTTAAGTAACACCGCGGAACAATTTTCATTAAGTGATGTGTTGGGCAAATCAACCAATTTTTCTTTGTTTGAGAGCAAATCCTTGAACATCTTAGCAAACTTTGGCATATAAGCAAGAGCTTCCGCAAAGGATATGTTGATATTGAGTTGCTTGAACATCCTTAAGAAATTGGAGACTTGAATGTCATCTTTGTTCTTTAACTTGTCCTTTTTCAACCTTGAAGGGTATGGAAGAGTAGGTTTGGGTGTAGGTGGAATAGGTGTTGTAGTGGAAGATTTGTCTTTGTTAGCCTCTTCATTGGGAAGTGTGGAAGGTAAAGGAGAAGTATGAGGTGGTTGAGAAGGTGTGTTTGAGTGAATAGGAGCATTTTGAGGAGGTAGAGTAGAAGTAGAAGGCTTATCACAAGTAGGAGCACAAGTGGGTTGAACAATAGTAGGTTTAGGAGGTGAAGGATCCTTTGTTGTTGTACCACTCCTTGTTGTAATAGCATTGACATTGGCCCTAGGATTTGTTTGTGTGTTGGAAGGTAAAGCTCCTTGTGGTCTTTGATTTAATGCCATGAAAAGCTTATTGAATTGGTCATTCATTTTCTTGTCCATAGCTTGGAATTTCTTTTCATTCTCTTGATTCATCTTTTGCAAAAGATCCATTGTGTTTAACTCTTGTGGCACATAACCTTGAAAACCTTGAGGTTGGAAAGGTAAAGGTTGAGAGTTAAATCCTTGATTTGGTGGATAAAAGGTACTTGCTTGAGGTTGAAATTGATTTGGTGCCTTGTAGTTATTTCCTTGGTATGGTTGTCTTTGCCCTTGATTCCTTGCTAAAATTTGAGGAGGATTTTGTTGAATTTGGGTGGGTGGTTGGGGTGGAAAGCCGGGTGGAGTAAGGTAATTTTGGGATTTGTAAGAAAGGTTATTTGGATTGATGTTAGGCTTGAAGTGTTCACGGTGTTCCTCTTGGTAAGCATAACATTCCCCTTGATAACCTTGCACCTTGTCACATTGTTCATAAGAGTGTGGGCCTCCACAAGTAACACAAGAAATGGTGATGGCATTCACATTGTTTGAGGAATTGTTCAATGTCATGCTCTTCAAGGCTTGAACTAACTCTTGAGTCATTTCTTGTTGTCCTTGTTTGACTTGTTGAAGGATCTCTTGGTGATATTTAAGGAATTGGTTATCACAAGGTGTTTGAGAAGTGTTTTGGATAACATGAACTCTTTCTTCAAATGGATCGTTTGTTTGAACCATTGCCTTAGTCTCAATAATGTTCAAAGCTTCATGGTATGTCTTGAAATGAATACTCCCTCCCGCGGAAGCATTTAGTGAATCTTGGTGGTGAGGTTTAAGGCCATTGTAGAAGGTATTGATTTGGCTTAGATCATCCATTCCATGGTTAGGGCATCGCCTCAACAACTCACTATACTCTTCCCAAGCATCACCAAAGGATTGACTAGGTTTTTGTGTAAAGCCCATAATCAAATTTCTCAAAGCCATAGTCTTTTGTGGAGGAAAGAATTTGTTCAAAAACTTAGTGGTAAAATCATCCCATGTGGTGATACTATCGGGTGGTTGGGTGTCTAACCAATGCTTAGCACTCCCATCTAGTGAAAATGACACTAACAACAATCTAATGACATCAGGTGGAACCCCATTATGCTTAATGGTATTGCAAAGTGAAAGGAATCTCTTAAGATGAGCATGGGGATCCTCATTTTGTTTTCCATAGAAAGGTGATGCAGCAACCATATTGATCATAGATGTATGTAGCTCAAATGTGTTAGCGGGATAGTCGGGAATCTTAATGGCACTAACATATCCATGAACGTTGGATTGCATACGTTCATACAAAGTACGATTATCAACAGCCATGGCTTCTTGTGGTGGTGACAAAGCACGATTCTCGTGATCGGCTTGGTGGACGGTGGTGGTCTTACTCTTTCTCTTTTTCTTCCTTTTCGGAGGAAGAGGTTGTACACCAATCGGTATTTGTGCACGCCCGCGAGTGAGCATGCAACTCAATACGAGGAATGAGAGAGAAGCTCTCGTGTGACTTTGAAAAGAATAAGATTATCCTCTTCGAGTTTCAATATTAAATATCCACAAGAAAGTAACAATATATGTAATACTACTTTGGGTGCAAGACCCTCAATGAAGCTTTCCTTCTTAGAATACTCCCAAGTGAACGGGGGGTTAGGTGGCGCGAAGCACTTAAGTACCTATTGACCCTTAGATGGCATTTTATAGCACATCGCCTTTCTATTCACTTAAATGTTCGTATTCTTCGAATTATTGCTTATTGAGAGTATTTATCTATTCTTGCTTTATTTTGTTTGATCGATACGCGTGTCAAGGACCGGAACGCCCCTCAACACGGTGTATTGCCTCGGCAATACTTATGGAAGATATGTAGATTGATTGTTCTTATACGTATACGTATTTACTTATAATAATATATGGAAAATATTTTTGTATTTATGAGTTTTTAAAGGAAAATACTATATGTAAATAAAAACCGAGAGAATCCAATAATATATATTTTTGGGTGCAATCTCTTAGGAAAAAGATTGCTTTTTGGATTTTTTAATTTTTTTGGTCAATTCTTTAGGAAAAGAATTGTTTTGTTAATTTTTTAGTTTTTATATATTTTTATATTTTTGATTTTTTATTTGTTTTTGATTTATGATACGTAAAAATAACGTTCACCAAGTGAACGGATCCCAAAAGCCAATGAAAACCGTCAATCGATAGTCTCTCGTGTAGTCAAAGAACCGGCAGCGGCGCCATTTGAAATGTGTATAATGCAAGTTCGTTTTCTCAGTTCTTAACTAATAGAAAGTCCAATCAATATCAAATTTATAATTGTTTTTGGTTGTTCAAGCTTGCTTGGTAATCTATTGCTAATTCAAACAAAACTATCTAAAAATGAAAAATATAAACCTACTTATACGTAAAACAAATTGCAAATTCCAAATTTATTCAAGTAAAATATGAAAATGCAAAATTCAAAACTATAAGGACTGAAAATGTAATTTCTATGAAATGAAAATGCTTGAAATGTAAATTCTAAAAGTTATAAGGACTAAAAATGCAAAACAGTTAACTAAAAGGACCAAACTTGTAAAAACTTTAACTAATTAACCAACTTTTAACAAACTAACAAACTTTTAAACTGAAATTTAACAAACTAACAAAGTCCAGGGACTGAACTTATGCAAACCCTAAAATCTAGCAAGATTAGCCAAGTTTAGAAACAGTTTAAACTTCTAGGGACTAAAATGCAATAAAATCAAATTTTCAACTAAAAACGGGCACAAAGAAAGATTAAGCTCGTTTGAGCTTATTTCTCAACCAAATAAGCTGAAACAACTTGCAAACAACTTCAAATCCAATTTAAGAAACGTGTGTCTAAGGATTTTAGCTAAAAGTCCAAAATAAGCAATTGAGTGCTTATCAATAAGCTCAAAATAAGCTACAGCCTAATCCAAACATCCACAACTTGATTTTATTATCAAAACTGATTAAGCACTTGATTTAAAGAAGGGGAAATCAAATTAGAACAAATTTCATCCAGTAATAAGCCAGATATCTGAAAATAAGCTCAAATGAGCTTATGTTGACCAAACGTTGACCAATTTTTGGAAAAAGCTCAAAATCTCAAAAACTCATATTCAATACTTTCTAAATGGAAATGTGAAAGAAAACAACAACTTTTATGAAGTGGATTATGAGAACTAAGAAATCAGAATGCTTCTTATATCAGAGAATTGAAAATGCTCAGGCTTGAGCTAATAAGCTGTTTTCTAGCTTATTTCTGAATACTGTAGAATTTCCTCTTAGAGACTGAAAGTTTATGTTATAAGCTATAACTAGAAACTGGTTTGAGAAAATTTCATTAAGTATTGAAGGAGAAATAAGCAAGTGAATTTGGCAAGTATTGAAATAAAAGCTGAATACAAGTATGACCCAAACTTTTTGTTAACCAATTGCCTGTTTGACTATTTTTATGACTTACAAAAGACTGAAAACTACTTATTACCACTTAATAACTAGAAACAAACTTCTAAACACCAATTCCTAACACTTGAAAGCTGAATCAAAGCTATTCCCAAACACTCCTTTAAAGCTTTTAATCAAACTTTTTCAAAGACTTATTGAGTAATGATTTGAACTGATACAAAAGCTTTAGCAAACTAGTTTAGGTGAACAAAATGAAAGCTAATGAAACTGAAATCAAGCAAGTATACCAACTAGAACTCAATTAAGGTATTTAGCTAAAAAGTTACTGAAATTTAGCTAAAAACTACAAAGCTTAACACAAATGCACAAGATCAAACTGTAAAACACTAGGATCAATCAATCAACAACTTCTTAACAAGTAGAATCAGGCAGCCATCAACATTACACTAGGGAATTAAGCATGCAAGGACTGTTTAGAGGAAAATAAAACAAGAGCCTTAGAACCTATTGTAGAGGTCCTTTGGGAAGAAGAGGAGCGCTGAGCTCTCTTGCCCTAGTGATACCACCACCTATCACTAGCTATCAACTCAAATCAACAATCAAAACAGCTACAAATCATCATTCTGCCATGAATTCTCCAAGATCAATGGAAAGGCTTGAATTCTGATCAAACAGCAACAATTCTTCACCAATGTCAATTATGATCAATGTATGATCATAACAAACATCAATAAGCAACAATGGAATCACACAACAGCAGGTAAGTAGCAGGAATTGAAGAACAGAATTTGGCGGGAAAACTTGAATTTGAAATTTTATTGAAGAATTCAGTTACAAATGGTAGTTACAAGCTTCTAACTAACTAACTGACTCAAGAGTTTGTCAGACTCTTGAGTAGTTAGGTGAAAAGGAGGGAAAAAGGGAAAAGGAAATTTAAGAACTAGGTGTTTTACAAATTTAAGCTACAATGAGAAATGAGGTACAAGCTAAGTATTTATAGGCAAGAAAGGGAGATTCTGTTGGAGTTGTGACGTGTTTGGGCCAATCATCACTTGACACGTGGAGGAATTCTGCAAATCCTCTTTGAAGGTGATGAACATATTTTGGGGGTTTTTGATTCAATGGATTATTTGTTAATTGGTTAACACCATTGGATTCGTCTTCCAAAATTAAGCAACTTTGATGTTTTGATCTTCTCTTGAAATGCCTTCTATCAAAATCCCGTTCCTGGAAATGTTTTTGTTGAAAGAGAAGAACACGTGGCGCCTTTTTATTGGTAGAAAGGGTGTGTTGCGGATTACACTGTTGTGATCTTGCATTAATTGTGGCGGCTGTAAGTGGGACTTTATTACTTGATCCGTGTGACTTCTTTCCTTGTTTCTGATTGGTTAATAGCCTTTCACTTGGATTTAACTTTGCAAAACTTTCCAAACTTGGCAAAATAAGCCCTTGAACTTGGCAGATTGCTATTTAAGGCCAGAATCTTCATTCCTTTGACATTTTTGGCCCTTCAACTTTGATTCTTCAACAAAATGACCCTTTGACTTGAGTTGACTTTGTAGTTGACCAAATTTGACTTGAATCTTGACTTTTCTTTATTTGCACTTTAAGTCCTTCAACTTTCACAAATTGTCAAGATAGGTCCTTGAACTTCAAAGTCTTGTCACTTTTGATCCTCTTTTGTCTTTTTCATCCATTTGAGCTTGGTTTTTCCTTGTTTGCTTGAAATTGTATCCTTTTACCTACATAAGATCACACAAACACAAACATACCACATAATACTGCTTTTTACAAGATAAATGGGTATTTTGCTTCATGTTTTAGGGTTATTTGTTGATAAAAGGATATGAGTTTAAGCTCATATCATAAGGTTTTGTCACTAAAAGTCCCATTAGCATGAATTGTGAACTACCGGGAGTTGGTAGACGCTTATGCATTTAATAGTACTATTTGGGGACGATCACCCCAGTTCGCGCCTTGACGGTTGATCCCCGTCGTGCCACATTGATTGGTAAGCGAATTAATGTATGAGAAGATTTCCATAGCGTGACCTTTGTGACGACACGCTACTTTAGATGGGAAAAATTGGTATCGGGTTAGCTACCCGTTGTTGGTTTAGTAAGGTAACAATGTCATGCGGCTTATAATAATCCGAATTAACGAAATACTAATAGGCGCTCCGAATTACGATGTATAGCCTGAATAGCAATACAGGGTCATACTATTGATATTATGTTTGTATTTTGGTTTTCATAACCATATTCATATAACGGTTTTTATTTGATTTTATACAACGTCATAAGACATGTTGTATGATGTTTTTACGACATTGGCTCGTATAATGATTTTTACGGCAAATGCCTATATTATGATTTTCGATAAGGATTTGTATAAAATGACTTTGGCTATTTTATGGCCTATCAAAACGATTTGTACAAAATGATTTTCAGTAATACTTTTATACTGATATTATATTGATGGAATTTATTAAACTCTATGAATTCACTCGGCGTTATCGCTGACCCTTTTCTTTTAACATGTTTTATCTCAGGTACTTGAAGGTAATTCTCGGGAAGACAACAAGAATTCATGGCCCGCACTTAAACAATATTTTTCCATTCAAATACTTTGTAAAAATTTGTATGAAATATAATGACTTGGGACCGATGTAACTTTGATATTTATGAATGGAAATGATTTATTATTAAACGACGCGATTTTTAAGCGTTGTCTATGATGTGAGTAATGTGCTATCCCGTAACACCAACGAGTCTTCCGCTGTATTGAGTTGTATAAATTTGGGGGTGTTACAAAAGTGATTCCCATTTTAATATTGAAGAATTTAAAATAGTGAATCAAAAGAGTTTAGGATAAAACCGGGAAGATGGGTACACGGAATTACGGGTCGTCAAAATTCATCAAGAATGGATCTTTAAAAGCTCGTATCCCTGCACATCATAAGAAAGAAGACAACAAACACATACTAGGGTCTCCCCCTACACCTATTATAAAAACGGATAAAAAGGATAGATACTCGGGTTGCCTCCCGAGAAGCGCTTGTTTTTGTTCACCGAGTCGTGAGCCTGACTCGACCTTGATTAGAATGGTAAGAACCTTGAAAAACATCCACCGGGGTCAAATACATGGTTTTCGTCCAACAAAAAGCACAAGCTTAAGGTGAACAAGATAAGCCAAAGAAGAGTAGGCGAGGTTCCCTTAAGCAGTTGTTGAACACGGTGGTAGAAGGTATGATGAAGTGAAAGCATAGCTCCATAAGTTCCAAAAATCTTTCCTTTTATTTCATCATATGGATACTGAGATGGATTAAAAATTGTGATACCCGAATCGAACACCTTTTCCTTTAAGGGAAAATAAGACTTAGGCTCAGTAGACCTTGAAGATTCGCCCATAAACCGCACAATCTCATCCGAAGAAGGTGGAAAGAGAGGTGTTAAGAAATAGGTACTACTGATATTGGTGTCTTCCGGTTTCTTCTCCTTTAAAACGGGTTTCTTAATATCCGAAAAAGGATAAAGACCATAATCAAAGTCCAAAGGAGGAGAATCATGCTCATTGGGGAAGTATGTATTGAGAAAAGTAGCAAAATCTTCCTCAAATGAGTAATCATCCAAAGTAGGATCAAGCATTGTTGGTGGAGGATCTTCATCAAAAATAGGAGCAAGGTCATCATTTGAAGAATCACTCGAAAGAGTATCAACATCATCAAAGTCATCATAAGTTGGCATGTCTTTATACTCTAAAGCAAAATCGTCATAATCATCCACATCGGAACTAGAATCATCATCATAATCATCATAGATCGGTGGAGAATCATGAGTTGGTGGGGAATCCAAATTGGAGAGAGAATCATGAGAATCATCCACATGGTCTTGGAAAAGTGGAGTATCATAGCAAGACTCGAAAAGAGGATTGTCATATACAACAAAATCATCAAGCTTAATACTTTCCAAGGGAGTTGTAAGCTCGTCTTGCAGCACATCAATCATTTTCACTGATTCTTTTCCATTTGATTTACTTGTAATCTTCCCCATCTTAAAGACTTGTTGATCATTCCCGACTCTTAAAATAAGTTCACCTTCGGCAACATCGACTAAAGTTTTTCCGGTTCTCAAGAATGGCCGTCCACGTATTAACGGAATACGAGGGTCCATTTCATAATCAACAACAACAAAATCGACCGTAAAAGGGAAGGTACGAACATTAACGAAAACATCTTCGGCAATACCAACGGGGTAAGTGAGAGTTCGATTTTCCAACTCAAGAGTCATCTTTGTTGGTGTAAGGTCGGGTAATGATAGCTTTTTCCAAATACTTAATGGCATCAAATTAATACTTGCCCCGAGATTGGCTATGGCAGTAAATTCTTCAACTTTGTTAAAAATGCATGGCAACACAAAACGACCGGGATATCCAAGTTTTTCCGGAAGTTCTTTAAGAAGGACTGCAGAACAGTTTTCATTTAAGCGTGTGTTGACAAACTCAGCCATCTTCTCCTTCTTATTAAGCAATTCCTTGAATGCTTTGACAAATTTTGGCATTTGGACAAGTGCTTCAACAAGGCTAATGTTGAAATTCATTTGGGAGATCGTCTTCAAAAAAGAAGTAACTTGAGCATCCTCTTTTGTGAGCAATTTGCACTTGTCTAACCGAGAAGGATAAGGGATGTTGGGTTTAGGTGGTGTAGATGTAGAAGGTGAAGGTTGAGATGGTGAATGTTGAGAAGTAGAAGGTTTAGAGGTGGAAGGTGGGGTTGGTGAAGGGTTTTTCTTGGGTACTTCTTCCGTAAGAGGTCGAGACGGTAATGTAGAACTAGTACTAGGAGTGGTAGTAGTAGGGATAAATGGAGGTGGAGGAGTTGTAGATGGAGTAACTGGGGATGGGATAGATGGTCCTACTAGAGTTTCTCCACTGCGTGTAGTAATAGCACTCACATTCGCTCTAGGGTTTGTTTCGGTTGTAGAAGGAAGAGCACCTTGGGGACGAAGGGTTTGAAACATTTGAACGGATTTCCTGTCCATAGACTCTTGCATTTCCTTCATGGTTTTATCATGATCGGTTAAATTTTGTAGAATAAATTCCATGTGTGGATGAGGTAAATTGAACCCTTGTTGTTGAAATCCTTGGTTTGGGTATTGGTTATATGGTTGAAAACCTTGAGCATTGAAACCTTGGTTTTGAAAGCCTTGATTCGGCATTTGATAATTGCCTTGGTTTGCATTGTAGCCCCTCACATTTGTATTTTGTTGAACATTTTCTCTTGGTGGCCCTTGGTTGTTATGGGTGGGTGGGTGTGGTCTTTGTTGAAAACCGGGTGGAGCCAAGTAATTTGTCGGGTTGTAAGACAAGTGATTAACATCGACATTAGGCTTGAAATGAACTCTCTCCATGTTGTTGTAAGCATACACTTCCCCGTGAGATTGATCGTAAGCTTTATCACAATTAGCATAAGAGTGTGGCCCACCACAAGTTTCACAAGTCATATTGAGAGCATGGGCATGTTGATTAGGAGGGTTATCTCTTAAAAGAAGTTGTTTTATTGCTGAAGTAAGTTCCTTCAGTTGAGTAGCCGTCTCACTATCACTGGCACTAGCCATAGTAGCCCTAAAACTCTTGGTTTGGACTTTGGCTTTGTTCTCAATAATTGCACAAGCCTCATTCATAGTTTTAACAAGAATATTACCCCCCGAGGCAGTATTAAGTGAGTCTTGGTCATTCAAAGTTAATCCATTATAAAAAGTATTAATTTGATGTACCTTTGTAAAACCGTGTTCTGGACACTTTCTTAAAAGTTCCTTAAAATGATCCCAAGATTCACTAAATGTCTCACCGTACTTTTGTTCAAAGTTGATAATGTCATTCCGCAAAGCGGTAGTACGTGAGGGTGGAAAAAAGTAATTGATAAACTTGGTCTCAATGTCCGTTGATTTCATCGGATTTTGCATATGTGTACTCAATCGTTCTCGGTATCTAATCGAATTGATCACGGTTTAAGGTGGAACTATCGTATTTGGTCACTATAAGCGGGAGCTTTTGATTATCTATTTTAAATTAAATGACAAGTTAACAAAACTAAGATTAAATGAAATAACAAGGTAATAGAAGTAATTAAAAACTAAATTAAAAGTAGTTTTGAAAAATAAAATGAGAAAAGACAATTTAAAATTAAACTCGACAAAAAGTTAAAACTCGAATAAAAGTAAATTTGTAGACTCTAATATTAAACTAAGACAAAACTAGTTTAAAAATAACACTAAGTAAAAATGCGGGAAAAGTTAAATTTGAATTTAAAATAAAAACAAGAAATAAAATTCAAAACTTGAGAACGGATAGTAACCTATGAACGCAACACACGATCGTACTCACGATCGCAGTCATGATTGTAGCCTTGGATCGTGGTCCTAGATCGCAATGATGCATCATACCCACGGATCAGAACCAACGATCGTGGTCCCTGATCGTGACGAGTGATCACAACAATGGATCACATCTACGGATCTTAGCTCTCGATCGTACCCACGGATCGCAACACGGATCGCAGCCACAGATCGCAACAATGCGATCGTAACCTGGATCATGATAGACGATCGTAGTCAAGATCGTAGTCTATGATCACAGTAATGGATCGCAAGTAGAAGCCCTAGGATTATGCGATCACACTTACTCGATCGGAACAAATAAAACCCTTAAACATGTTACGATGGGATTCAAAAGGCAAATAAGCAAAACCAAATAAGCACTTTCTCAAATAAGCATTTACCGAAACTTAACCAAATCTAAATAAGCACAAATTTAGAAACTTTTAAAACACTAAATAAGCAAAATTTATAAAACAAACTTTAAAAAAATTAAAATTTGGAAAACACTTAAAAAGAAATAAGCTAAACAAGAAATAAGCTATAAGCCACAATAATCTAAGATCTTGAATCGTTTAAAAACATTTATGAGAACAAAAAGATAAACTTTTTAATCAAATAAGCATTAAGATTAAACAATATGCATACTTATTCCGAATCAAGATCAAAATCAAAAACAAGAAAGGTAGAATAAGATAGATGATGAAAAGCTTGAACTTGAACTTGTAGATTAAGGATTTTAAATATAAGACTAAATGAAAAGCTTAAAAATTGAAAGAAAAATGGAAGAAATCTAGAGAGATAAAGTAGAATCACCCACTTCTCTCTAAAGATATGAAAAACTAAGAAAAATAAAAATTGACAATCTAACTAACTAACACCTTCCTAATGAAGCATTAGGAGGGTATTTATAGGAGAAGGGAGTTGGTAGGATACTTCCTTCTTTCTTCCTTTTGTCTTCTCGTCTTTTTAAATGACTCGTCTTTCTCGACTTTATCTCGGGATTAGTCGAATGATAATATGAACTCGTCTTCTAATTTCTTCATTTAGTTGACTTGGTTCTTCGACTTTGTCAAACTTCTGTCTTTAGAATTTTTCTTCGATAAATCTTCAGAATAGGCCTTTGACTTCCGTTCTTCTTGCGCTTTTGATCTTTTGACTTTGTCTTTTGTCTTTTTCTTCGATAAAAGCCCGTGAAAGCCCGTGTTTTCTTCCTTTTTCATATTTTTGTCCTAAAACACAATAAAAACACAAACCACGCATAATTCCGACTTTTACGACATAAAATATACGTTTTGGTCTTGTTTTTATTATAATTAAGTGGTAAAAGGATAAGTGTTTTCACACTTATTAAATCCCCTGTACTTGACCATTGCAATGCCCTCATGCAATGCATTAATTTCAAAGCACGGTTTACGTTTTCCATCATAATTAACCTACCTTGGCCTTTATTAAATACTAAATACTAAGGAAACCAAAAAGATAAGAAAATTGCAAATGCAAGAAGGAAGAACAAGTAAAGAGATCGAAGACTTACATTAGGGCTTTGGTCGTCATGAATGTTTATCACCCTCAAGTTTCACGTTCCCCAAACCAAGCTTAAAAACGTAATCATCGTTATTATAAGTTAGTAAGCTAACACACACTCATGTGGCCTAATTATTCACTTAGACTCCCTTATTCCTAGGTGTATCTCTTATATTTTATTATTGTCTTGAATGATCACGAGGATGTATTGTTGACTTATTTTGATAGTTTATTAGGCTGAAAATAAAGTAGGACGATTTAATCAATAGTTAGCTAAAGGACAAAATCTTTTAAAACTGGTTCTTGGGACCTCATAAAGTTCATATCTTGGCATAACTCGCTTCACGATTTGAGACATTTCTCGAACCGATATTTGGCAGTGACTTGATACTTCCAATCTTGAGAGACGTTCTTGAAATAATGCTCTTCTCTTCATAATAGGAATTTCTTCGCTTGAAGTTTTTGAGAGATTCTTCATACTTGGACCACAACTTCTTCATTTTTCTCTAATATTTATTTTGGATTTTGATATACAACGATCCGCCTCCTTTTAGGACTTGGATCTATTTATCCTCATACCTTGCTGGGGTCTTTTCGGATAGACTTCTCCATGATTTTAAGGGGAGTATTTGCTTTTCGTCGTGTGTCTTGATCCTTCATATTGATTTTTGATAAATGATTCTTCACATCACTTTGGATCTTTAGTAACAAAATGTAGCCCTCATGCCTTGTTAGGGCCTTTTCGGACTCACCAATCTTCGCATCCCGCTTCAATAAGTTATGCCTTGGCTATGAACTTTAATTAATACCGAGCAAATTTTAAACGATCTTGTGCTAGAAGCTAAGTAACTTTTCAAATTGTATAACCTTACTTATTGCAATTATATTTATTAACAAGCGATGGGAGAAAAAACTCATAATTAACTCACATAAATTCATGAAAGAATATCAGACTTATAATTGACTCTATCATCTCTCGTTCTCCATAATTTACAATCTCAAGGAATGAGACTCGTGGATGCTTAGCCTATTAAATCAAAGTTTTGGGTTTTCAAGTCATCTATAGGATCTTGCAATTTCTTAGACTTTTTCAAGTTTAGAATTCACATTTTAAAGTTCCCTTGATAAACGACTTTCTGGGATCAATTATAGGAACTTGCGAAAAGTTCTTGTTCTTAACCCGTAAGAGTTAAGACTTTCGCGTTTTAAAGTTCCCTATATAAAAGCCTAGCAAAACTTGACTTAAATACTTTAAGGATACTAGCTAGAGTAAACTTAGATAAGTAAACTCGTGTTGAGTCAAAAGATTCATAACGGGCCTAATATATCAAAGACATCTAAACTCATTAAAACCATTTTATTTAACTTTATTTTTCTCTTTTGACTTTATTTTTGAAATGAAATATATACATACGATGCGATAACAAAAGGAAAGAACATAAAAGAAGATAAATGAAAAATACTTACTAGGCCAAAATAGATCAAAAAATTTGAAAAATGTCGAAAAATCAGATTTTTCGGTTAAAAATGAGGACATATTCATGGAAAAGCCCACTTAACTTCGATAGAAGTCCCCCTACACTTGATATAAGCATTGTCCTCAATGTTTAAGCATGTGGGAGTAAAATCCCCTACACTTAGGACATTGTGCACTTTGTTTAAATCTTGCTAAGGAAGAGACGACTATAGTGATTTCAATGTCAACATATAAGATATGAAATATTGAATCACAAGAGTTTAGGATAGAACCGGGAAGACGGGTACATGGGTCATCAAATGTCATCAAAAGTGCTCTTTGAATGCTTTAATTCCTACACAACATAAGAAACAAGACAACAAACACCTATGTAGCTCCCCTACACTTATTATGAAAACGGGTAAAGGTTAGATCAATGGGTTGCCTCCCGAGAAGCGCTTGTTTTTGTTAACCGAGTCACGAGCCTGACTCGACCCAGAACTAGTTTAAGGGAAACATGGTGAGGGATGGAATCATCTCATGGGAGATGTCCTCACCAAAGTACAACTTTACACGCTGGCCATTCACTTTAAAATTTGGCCCATTTGGTTGAGATAGCTCAATGGTGCCATAAGGGAAGACTTTGGCGAAGGTGAATGGACCAGACCAACGGCTCTTAAGCTTGCCCGAAAAGATTTTCAACCGAGAGTTAAAGAGTAAAACTTGATCACCTATGTGAAACTCTCGGTTCTTAATCCTAGAATCATGAATGAGCTTGGTTTTATCTTTGTAGATCAATGAATTCTCATAAGCTTCATTCCTTAGTTCATTAAGTTCATTGAGTTGGATCTTCCTTAGATCACCGGCTTTGTTGATATCAAAATTAGCCCATTTCAAGGCCCAATAAGCCTTATGCTCCAACTCAATGGGGAGGTGGCATGCCTTTCCGTACACAAGACGATATGGAGTGCAACCAATAGGTGTCTAATATGCAGTATGGAAAGCCCACAAAGCATCATCTAACTTATCGGCCCATGAGGCACGATGCTCTCCCACGGTACGCTCTAAGATTCTCTTAAGTCCATGGTTAGAAATCTTGGCTTGACCATTAGTTTGTGGATGATACGCGGTGGAAAGTCGGTGATTGACACCATACTTAGCCATGACTCGAGCAAATTGATCATTGCAAAAATGAGTCCCGCGATCACTAATGATAACATGAGGAACACCGAATCGACCAAATAATTGTTTCAGAAAGTTCACAACCATCCTCGCATCGTTCGTAGGTAAAGCCTTTGCTTCAACCCATTTTGATACGTAGTCGACGGCTACGAGGATGTACTTGTTCCCTTTGGATGATGGAAATGGCCCCATAAAGTCGATGCCCCATACGTTAAAGATTTCACACTCTTGGATGAAATTTTGCGGCATCTCATCTTTATGTGTGATATTGCCTTGTCGTTGGCAAGCATCACAATGCTTAAACATTTTGTAAAGTTGTGGGCCCGTCAACACACCGACGAAGGATCAAGTCAGCACATTGTTTGAAGAGATAAGGGTCGTCCCAATAGTAAGTTTTCACATCCTTGAAGAATTTCTTCTTTTGTTAGGACGATAACCCTTCGATGAGAATTCCACCTGCCAAGTAGTTTGCAAAGTCCGCAAACCATGAGGTATCATCGAGATTGAAATTAATAGACATCAAGGACTGAAGGGGAAAATATTCATTAATCTCTTGATTTGGGAGCTCCCCTTGATAAGGATCCTCGAGTCTACTAAGATGATCCGCGGCTAGGTTTTCTGCTCCCTTCTTGTCACGAATTTCAATTTTGAATTATTGAAGGAGTAAAAACCAACGAAGAAGTCTTGGTTTGGAATCTTGTTTTGTTAACAAGTACTTCAACGCGGAATGATCGGTGTACACAATGGTGGTTGAAAGGACAAGATAGGGGCGGAATTTTTCAAACGCATACACTACAACTAAAAGCTCTTTTTCGGTAGTAGTATAATGTAATTGAGCCCCCGTCATTGTCTTGCTAGCATAATGGATTGGTTGGAAATGTTTGTTGATTCTTTGTCCCAAAACCGCTCCAATAGCAAAGTCGCTAGCGTCACACATCAATTCAAAAGGTAACTCCCAATTAGGGGTAACTAAGACTGGTTCCTTAGTTAATTTATCCTTAAGAAGATTGAAAGATTTGATACTCTTTATAAAAGATAAAAGGAGTATCTTTTTCCAAGAGGTGGGGCATCGGGCGAGCGATCTTAGAAAAATATTGAATGAATCAACGATAGAAGCCCGCATGACCAAGAAAACTTCTCACACCCTTCACGGTTGAAGGTGGAGGTAATTTAGCAATCACATCGAATTTAGAACGGTCGACTTCAACACCGGCTTTGGAAATTTTATGTCCAAGAAAAATGCCTTCTTTTACCATGAAATGTCATTTTTCCCAATTAAGAACGAGACGAGTGTCTTCACACCGTTTAAGCATACGTTCTAAATTGGCAAGGCAAGTAGAGAAAGAATCACCATAGACCGAGAAATCATCCATAAAGACTTCCATAGTTTCTTCAACCATGTCATAGAATATAGCCATCATACACCTTTGGAAAGTCCCAAGAGCCTTGCATAAACCGCAAGGCATTATATTGTAAGCAAATGTTCCATAAGGACAAGTGAATGTGGTTTTCTCTTGGTCTTTTGGATCGATGGGAATTTGAAAATACCTGGAGAAACCGTCTAAGAAACAATAGTAGTCATTACCCGCTAAACGCTCGAGCATTTGATCCATGAAAGGAAGAGGAAAATGATCCTTACGAGTGGCATCATTGAGCTTGCGATAGTCGATGCAAACTCGCCAACCCGTGACAAGTCGAGTATGAACCAACTCGTTGTTTTCATTGGGAACAACGGTTATTCCGCTTTTCTTAGGCACACAATGGACGGGACTAACCCATGGTGAATCCGAGATAGGGTAAATCATTCCGGCATCTAGAAGTTTGATAACTTCTTTCTTGATGACGTCATGAATTTTTGGATTAACCCTTCTTTGGCTTTGGATTGCGGGTTTAAAGTCATCTTCCATGAGTATAAAAGTTAGGATCAATTCCGCGGATATCGGAAAATTTTCAAGCAATTGCTTTCTTATGATTTTTGAGCACATCAATAAGTCGAGATTTTTCATCCTCTTGTAAGTCCTTTGCAATGATGACGGGTAACTTCTTATTGTCTTCTAGGAAAACGTATTCAAGATGAGACGGTAAATCCTTAAGCTCTAAATCTAGAGGATTGTCGATTGAAGGCTTAGTCAAATTCGGATCATCGTTTAAGATTTCTTTAGGATATGGTGGATAAATATGGTCCTCATTGAGAAGTTTCTCAATGGTACGAATGTCTTCTTCCCAATCGGTGGAAGAATCGTCATATTTTAAATCCACATCCCCTAAAGTTGCTTCAAATTCTTTCAAAAGAAAGTCACTTTCTCCAAATGGAGTCAATGAGGGAGCAATAGAGGCAACGGTCTCAACAATGGGTATAGAAGAAAAACCACTTTTACAAGCGTCTTTGAAATGTTCTTCACAAGCCTCATCAAGTACGTCAATGAAATTAACGCTCTCGTGTTCATAAGGTTGCTTAGAAAGTTTACCTATGTTGAAGACGATTTTGTCGTCACCAACTCTCATGATTAATTCGCCCGCGGCTACATCAATAAGAGTGCGACCGGTCCTCAAGAATGGACGCCCAACGATTAATGGAACACGGGGATCCATCTCGTAGTCAACGACAACAAATCCGCCGGAAAGGTGAATTTGTCGACACCGACCAAGACATCTTTGGCTATCCCCACCGGATAAGCAACCGTACGCTTAGCTAATTCCAATGTCATTCGTGTGGGGACTAGCTCGGGTAGAGATAATTGTTTCCAAACGCTTAATGGCATTAAGTTGATACTAGCACCTAGATCGGCTAGGGCCATACAATTCTCTACCCCGGGAAAGTTACAAGGAATGAGAAAGCGATCTGGATCACCAAGTTTGGTTGGTAATTTCCTTTAGAGAACCGCGGAGCAATTCTCATTAAGTTGGGTTTGAGCAATATCAAGGAGTTTTTCCTTATCACTGAGAAGATCTTTGAACATTTTAGCATATTTAGGCATGTGAGCGAGAGCCTCAACAAAGGAGATGTTGAAATTCAATTGTTTAAACGTTTTAAGAAAGTTTGAAACTTGAATATCATCCTTATTTTTCAACTTCTCTTTCCTCAACCTTGAAGGATAAGGTATGTCGGGTTGAGATGAAGGCTTTGGAATGGAATTCTCACTCACATCCTTGGGTGGGGGAGGGGTAGAAGTAGAAGGTGGAGGAATTGGTGAATGGGGCTCGTTATCCTTTGTCACAATCACCGGAGTAGGTATAGGAATCTCGGGTTCCTTATAACCTTTTCCACTTTGGGTGGTGACTGCTTTCATCTCCCCTCTTGGATTAGCAACGGTGTTACTCGGAAGAGAACCCGAACCAGAGGTTTGATTACTTGGGAAGAAACTAGCCATCATATCCCTTAAGTCATTAGTTTGACTGCTTAAAGAGTTTCGCATATCATTCCTAAGCCCGGCTCGAAGATCATTCCCTTGTTTAGCCATGTCACCTTTCAAGTTGATAATTTGGCTCTGAAGATTCTTCACCAGCGCGTCATTAGTCCTCATGTACGTTTCAACCTCTTGATTATATGCCGTAGGTTGGTTGGGATGGGGAACTTGGTAAGCGGGTGGTTGATAAGTGGGTTGTTGGTAAACTTGATTATTTCCTTGAGGTGGATATGGGTTTCTTTGGGTTTAATATTGATTAGGAGCTCGAGGTTGGTTTTGATTGTTGCGATTAAAGTTGGTTTGGTTTTGAGGAGGAAAACCAGGTGGTGAAAGGAAGTTGTTTGAACGATAACTTAGCAAATTTCGGTCACCTTGAGGACGTGCTTGATAGCCTCCCGTGGAAAAGGTACCGTTATCAGCATACACGTTTTCCGGATTGTCATGAGTAGAATCACAATCGGTGTATGAATGAGAACCCCCGCAAATCTCACAAGAAGGTGTGACAGCTTTAACTTGTTGAAATTGGTTCTTAGCCATGGTTAAGAAATTTTTGTTCATCTCGGCTATTTGGCGGGTAAGTTCGGTTATCTCGGGGTTTGATGAAGTAGAAGAAACATTGGCCCTCGGGTTGTTTCTTGAAGATGCGGATGAATCCCAATTTTTGTGATGAGTGCTCATATTCTCTATAAGCTCTCTACACTCCTCAGGTCTTCTCTTCATAAATGTACCACCGGCGGCAGCATTAATCGTATCACGATCACGAAAAGTTAAACCATTGTAGAAAGTATCAATCAAAGTGACAGGGAGCATATTATGGTTAGGAAAACGATCGATCAAGACATTATAACATTCCCAAGCATCGAAAAGCGACTCATCAGGTTCTTGAGTGAAACCACTGATTTGATTGCGAAGACTAGTGACCATAGATGGTGGAAAGTAGCGCGACAAAATTTTTTGAGTCATTTCGTCCCATGTATGAATTGAGTTTTTGGGAAGACGATCAAACCATTTTTTGGCATGGTGGAATAAAGTGTGTGGAAAAAGATGAAGGCGAAGAAAATCCATGGAAACACCAGGCAATTTCATGCTTTAAGTGACGATTATGAATTATCGAGGTGTTTGTTGGCATCATCATCCGGTAATCCGCGAAATGGACAAGAGTTTTGAACTTGTTGTATCATGTGATGCTTCAACGAAAATTCGGGAGCTGTGATTTGCATCGGCGCAATCGGTCCTCCACGTCCGTTCATAGTTGGTTGACAAAGCTCCTCCATCGTACGAAGGTCGGGTTGGGGGACATGGTTGTTGTTGTTATTGTTGTTATTATTCAAATTGGGGTGAGGTGGGTTGTTATTATTATTATGTACGCCATATCTAAGTCTCTAAGAGTCTCGGGCTCAGAATAAGAAGTAGATCGAGTACGCATACACTAAAATGAAATACAATATTTTTGGTTTTTTTTGGATTTTTGAAAATTTTATATTTTTTTAGGATTTTTTGGAAACATTTATGCTTGAAAATAACGTTCCCAAAAGAACGGATCCCAAAATCCAATTTTTCTCACTAAAAACCGTTAATCTTTACGAAAAGAGCCGGCAGCGGCGCCATTTGATTTCATGGGATTTTGCATATGTGTACTCAATCGTTCTCGGTATCTAATCGAATTGATCACTGTTTAAGGTGGAACTATCGTATTTGGTCACTAAAAGGGAGAGCTTTTGATTATCTATTTCAAATTAAATGACAAGTTAACAAAACTAAGATTAAATGAAATAACTAGGTATGATGAGACTGCTTTTATACATAGTCTCATCGTCCAAAATGGCTTAAAATGCATAAAATATCATCAAAAATGACAAAATATGCTTGTGTTTGTTACTTGTGTATTTTAGGTACGGATATTGAAGAAATGACAAAAGATCAC
Organism: Glebionis coronaria; assembly: GCA_025667525.1. Taxonomy (NCBI): domain Eukaryota; kingdom Viridiplantae; phylum Streptophyta; class Magnoliopsida; order Asterales; family Asteraceae; genus Glebionis; species Glebionis coronaria. The sequence continues at coordinate 120,875,508 of CM046882.1, read as the reverse complement.
AAAGAACATGCAAAAACGAACACGGGAAACGAACTTGAACTTAATTGGTCATTAGTGCTTGGTTTTCCTAAACCGACACTTAATACTTGCCCTATTACCTCCTTTTCCTAAAGGTATGTAAAACCACTACTATCATTTTGGCGCCGCTGCAGGGGAGGCGTGTTGTGTTTTGATTTGAAATTGTTGTTTTTATACTATCCATAAATAGTATTTATATTAGTAGCACTCTACTAATACGTATTATCGGTTTTTCGTTTTTTGTGAATACTATTACTATATTGTATACGTAGAACAATAAATTCACAAGTACTCCAAAAGTGTGAAAACACAACCTTGATTGGGAGGTCATTACTCAATCATTGTATTCGAATCTCAAACAAGAAAGAAAAGGCAAAATAGATAAATACTTTCGTGAAGCTTAATTTTTAAAAACACAAACTAAAAGGTGGGCATAAGGCGGGTATTATAAAATATACCCTAAGGAAAAAGGCTCTTAAGTGCTTCGCGCCGCCTCGTTTCTACGCTTGCTAGTGCATGTTTAGATAAAGAGGGCTAATCGAGGGTTTGCCAACCAAAGTATTATCTACATATCATATATATTTTCTTGGTTTCAATTATTTAAACCCTCTTGAACGTTTTGGTGTTCCACCAACATTCTAAAGTCATTGAAAGCGTTCACTTCACGTGATCGTTTTCATTCCTTGAGGCTTCTTTAATCAAGAGATTTGATTAAGGAGGAGATTTGTATATTTTTGTCTACTTAATACAATTCCAAAATCCAAAAAATGGTAAAAACAATCAAAAACAAAATTTTTTTTTGGAAAAGTCAAAAACACCACAAAGAATCTTATTTGCTCATCCCCACGTTGTACGTGACGTTTATGCTTACTCGTAATCAAGCAAGACGTGCACGTAAACGTCGTAATCGAAAAGAAAACACACCAACACCTTCTAGTGAAGAGACTCCAAGTGAGGAACCCCTTATAGAACAAGAAGCTATCATGGCTAATCGTACTATGATGGAGTTGCTTCAAGCACCCACCGAGGGTTTTGGAGAGGCCATTGTGATTCCCGCCATCCTTGCGGAGAATTTCGAGATCAAGACGGGTTTAATGTCTATGCTTCAAGCAAACAAGTTTCACGGACACGAAAAAGACAACCCACATTATCACATTAGGCAATTCAATCGTCTCACCGCGACAAGAAAGTTTAAGGATGTACCCCACGATGCCATTAAGATGATGTTGTTTCCATACTCGTTAGATGGACCCACCAAGATATGGCTCGAGAAAGAACCCCCAAATTCGATTTTGACGTGGGGTGATCTCGTTTCTAAGTTTGTGTTGGAAATACGTTTTTACGTATTTAGGAAGATTCGGTCACTCCGACAATATATTAAGTAGTAGCTCATAGTCTAGATATCTTTATTAAACTAACAAAGTCAAGCCTAGCCTACAACATGTGTAGGCCGGCCCAACATTGTAAGCCCAAGCCCATCACAAGGCTTGGGTATATAAACCCTCTCCTTTGATGGAGAGGGTGTGTGGTCTCATTTTTACACATAGTGAAAAAGTGTTTTTCTTTCACTTTCTCTCTTTAAGTGTGTGTGTTCTCACCATCTCTCTATATCTTTCTCTCTCTAAAACATAAGCAAGATTTACATATCCTACAAATGGTATCAAGAGCCATGGGATGATTGTATTGTTCATGTGTTTGTGTTCTTGATTCATACGCCATTTTTGATCCATTTTCACACGTCCAAATTTTTTTTTTGTGTTTTTGATGGTTTTTTCTTGATACAAATCTTCTACATAGTTGTGGTAGGGATTTGGTATAGTTACTTTGGCTAAAAACAGAAAATTTTTGGGTGTTTTGATCATTTTTTGGCTTAAAATCACGAATTGGTTGAGTTTTGTCCGAGAAAAGTGGGAATTATTCCGATCAGGTCATCGAAAAGGGGTTTATAGGACATTCCGATCAGTGTAATCGAAATAGGGTTTAGGGATTCCGATTAGGTATTCCGATTAGGTATTCAGATTTGGTATTCCGATCAAGGTATTCCGATTTGGTTTATTCCGATTAGGTACATTCCGATTGGTATTCAGATTTGGCATTCCGATCAAGGTATTCCGATTTGGTTTATTCCGATAAGACATTCCGATTAGATATTCCAATTTGGTATTCCGATCAAGGTATTCCGATAAGACATTCCGATCGAAGTATTCCGATAACACATTCCGATAAGCATTCCGATCACTATTCCGATAATCACAAAATTTCCGATCATCGTGTGTAATTTTGACTTGGAATTTTTGGTTTGTTGAGAACATATTTTAGGGGATTTTAACATTGTTTCTCGACTTCAACTCACAACAACAAACACATTTACTTTCTTTCATTGATCAATCAACGTTTTTAAATCTTAACTTATTGAAATGGAGTACACATCTCTTACAGATAAGTCCATCCTCTCGGGTACAGATAATCGTCCACCAATGTTGGTGAAGACTATGTATGAGGAATGGGCTTCCCGAATGGAACTTTATATGTTGAACAAGGAGAATGGACATCTAATTTGGGCATCGGTGCTCAATGGACCATTAGATTATGGTACACTGACGGAAGGTACGACTACTCGTCCTCGCACAACGGGTGAGTTGACTGGAGATATGAAGATTCAAGATAAATGTGATAAGTATGATACAAACATCATTCTCCAAGCCCTTCCTCCAGATGTCTACAAACTCGTCAGCAAACACAAAGTTGCCAAAGAGTTATGGGATAGAATTCGGGTTCTAATGCAAGGCACCTCGTTAACTAAACAAGAACGAGAGTGTAAGCTTTATGATACTTTTGATAAGTTTGCCTATGTGCCAGGGAAGACTCTCAATGATTACTATCTGAGATTTACCCTACTGTTGAATGAGCTCAATATCTATGGCATGACAATTCCTACCTTTCAATTGAACACCAAGTATTTGAACACTCTTCCTTCAGAATGGAAAAAATACGTGACGGATGTTAAATTGGCTAAGGACTTGCATAACACCAATGTGGATCAACTTCAAGCCTTTCTTCAACAACATGAATGCCATGTGATCGAGGCTCGGTTGTCTACACCTCAAGTTCATGATCCACTTGCAATGTATGCTTCTCAACAAAACATGGCTTATACTTATCAACAACCATCATACTTGCAGCAACCACCACTACACACCTATCAGCAACCATCTTATCAACCACCAGTGATGCCACATCAAGCATTTCAACAAGGTGTTCATCAACAATCTTTTCCGCAGCAACCATCATATCAGACATCACCATCGCAAGCCAACACTTCTCAAATGGGCTATACTCCTCAGCAAGGATATTTTCCAATAGAAGCACAACCAGCACAGGCTTTTTACTCTAATGAACATCCACCAATCCAAGCACCGGTCTTTACTCCAAATGATACGCCAGCTGATGTTCTAAACCATCTCACAGCCTACTTGTCAAAACTTGTTGCAACTAGAGGATTTCCACCAACAAACAATCAGCTCCGTACCTCATCAAATCCTCGACAACAAGCCACTGTTCAAGATGGTCAAGTGACGGTGCAACCAATTCAGGGAAGGCCAAATTCATATGGACCTCCTACAAGGACTGGGAACAATCAAGCTGTGAATTCTCAAGCTAATGGAAATGGAAGTCCTAGTGGTCCTAAAAAGGTTGTTACTTGCTACAATTTCCGAGGACAAGGTCATATGGCTAGGGAATGCACTCAACCGAAAAGGAGGAGGGATGATGCATGGTTTCGTGAGAAGATGTATTTGGTTGATGCTGAGTCTAAGGGGAAGATCTTGGATTCAGAGGAGTTAGCATTTCTTGCAGACCCAGGGGCAGCAGATACTGAAGGCATCACAGTCGTTTCTACTTCTAATGCAGCTTATCAAGCAGATGATCTTGACGCATACGATTCGGATTGTGATGACATTCACTCTGCCCAAGCTGCTCTCGTTGCTAATCTCTCTCACTACGGTTCTGATGTCATCAGTGAGGTACCAACCACATCTAATAATATTGATGATAACCAACATCAAGTTGGGCATGAAAATGACAACCTCGAACAGCATTCGGGAACTAGTAATTCAAATGATGTGGTACCCAAACCTACACATTTGAGTGAACCTCAACCAAATGCTACGACGGGTATGGAATCTTATGCTCAACATGATTTGGTCATGGTGCCTAAACATATTATTGATCAAATGCATATGGCACTCAGACAATCCGTAGATACAAATTCCACCCTAACTGCTGAGCTTGCGTTACATAAAGACATGGTCAAAACTTTTGAAATGGTCCCTCAAGAAGAGAAAATAACATGTTCTGAATTTGACCAATTTCGTTTTGAAAAGATTGAACACTTGAAAGAAATAGAATCATTAAAAGCTAATCTTTCTAATGAATTAAAAGAAAAGGAGTCGGTTGTCAATGATTTTCAGAAACTTAAAATGGATTTCGAAACTCTCGAGTCTAAAAAGTTTGAATCAGAAATTAATGCTACCAAACTTCTTAAATTCAAAGAACAACAGCTTTTAAAACAATACGCTTCCACAGAAAAGGTTCATCTTTTAACTAAATCATTTAAAGAACTCGAACTGAAACGTCTTCAAGATTTACCACCTAATCCCGGTTATGCAAAACAAGCTCAGGAATATATTCCCGGTCTTTATGATATGACCATAATTGGAAAATCGAAAGAAGCACCTTTTGTTTGTAGTACTGAGGAGACACAATCACTTGGGGATGAAACTCATTCTAAAATGCTTTCAAAATTCCATACAATTGATTATGATCAATTTAACACCCCCAAATTTACACGCAGCGGAATACATCTTTGGGTGCTAAACAATGATACAACAACACATAATTTATAAAGAACGACTCGAAAAGAGACGTTTTAGATTTATCGTTCCTAAAACATTTGTCAGAGTAGCGTAGTCCCAAGTAATCGTTGCCAAAAGATAAGTTAAAACAACATATTAGTTTGTTTTAAAAATGGAACGATAAATAAATCAAAGAGTTTGAACAACAAAAGCAGTGCACAACTTCATTCCCCGTGACCTCCAATCTTCCACTTCTTGATTACCTGAAATACATGTGAGTAAAACAATCAGCAAAAATGCCGAGTGAATCTATAGGTTTATGAAATCAATTTGAACACAAGCAAAGATTATAAGTTTGTGGCATGCTTATAAGCATCAAATAATAATTTGCATCAACAATGATAATTGTATATAGCATAAATTGCAATAAGCTCATGGAACCGAGCCCTTAGACACTCCCATATCAGTCTAATAAGACGAGAGATTTATTAATTGTCGGTTACCTCCAGATTATTGGTACATTGCCGTATACCTGACTTCTCAATACAATATGCTCAAACAGTGTGGAGGTCGGGCCTAAGCTTCTATGACAAGTCCACAAAAACTGAACCGGGGCGGCTTCCCCCATAGATCTATTAATTTTACTAGCGGTTAACCCATCATAGGTTAATTAACGGTCCATAATTGAGGTTTTAACAAAGGCAATCACTTAATGCAATTTAAAGGCAACCACGGGTCCATTCATAGAGGGACAAAGCATACCATAAAAATCTTGTGTACTAGGTTTATAAAACATGTATTCCCCCTCGCGGGTTTAAAATCATTTAATAACTAGTATAAAGCGAGGCTATAGACTCACCTTAGCCGATAGTGGTAATGAGACGATTGCCGACGATAAATGATGCCTTTCAAACACGAGAACCGCAACCTATCAAATGAGGTGCGTTCATTAATAATAGACTCGAGAAATAAACCATACATAAGAATATAAAACTCGACTCATAAAATCACGACAAAATCGAGAGAAAACGATACAAGTGATACTATTACACTCTCCTATATATTCATTTTATTATTCTACGCCTTTAATAAAAATCTGCCGGAACATACCGAATGTCCAATCCGTTTTCCCATATTTAGACATATCAACTTTTTATGATACTACTCAGAGAACTCACTTAATATATGTAGAAAGTCCTCCCAAGAGCCCATTAAAAGATTTTACTTCTAAAGTTCCCTGCCCGACTCATCTTTGAATCACAAAATCCGGACAGTTTAGCGACCTTGACTTACGAAACCATTTTGACCATTCTAAACAACTCCATTTATAAAACCGCCAATTGATTCTAAAAATAGACTCAAAATGCTAAACTTGGAGCCTGAGAACAGCCCTTGAATCATTTTGAAACTCATTTTATAGTCCCCGAGATTCGATCCAAATATCGACAACAATTTCCGGATTGTGTCGACACTCGTCTCCCGGTACACGAAAATCAAACTAGTGTATCTTCCACCTCGTTTGGAGTTGGAAGGCCTACTTTATATCAAATCGAAGCTAACGAAATTCTCTACAACATAATCCCATAATATCAACCTATTTTCAGACTTAAGATTTCCGAAAATTCCTCTAAACCTACTGCCTAAAATTGGTCATTTAAAAACCATACAAAATCAAGTTTTTGATTAAAACCAACAACTTTTATCATCCTTCTAAGCCCCTAATATCATCATAATCTAATCCTAACACTTGTATCATCATCAAAATCAAAAACCCAAAATCAAAAATATATTTTCTTTACAAAAATAACATGATCTACACATGATTATCACTAGATAATCACATGCAACATCATCTAACAACTTTACTCACCAAGATTCTTGATCAAAATTTCAAAGTTGATGCATGTTGATGAAAATGGTATCAAAAGAATCCCCTTCAAATTCTAGGATGTGGTCTTCAATTGTTTTTGGTTAGATCATAATATATTTTGAGTAAAATTGGATCAAAGTTTGGTTTTGTATGAAAGAGGGGTCATGGTTTGTAAGAGAAAAAGAAGAGAGAGGAAATTTTTTTTTTGTTTATATTAACTATGTGAAAATTAGTGGAAGAAATCCTTTTATATGGTGGGTGGAGGGCTAGTTTTGCCAATATGTGATAGTTTTGGTCCAAAATGGAATAAAATAGTTTAAAAGGGTAGAAAATGTAAATTATAAATTTTGAAATATTTACGAGACTCGGATTTCGTAAAAATACTTTTTAAAAGTTTAAACGCACACGAAAAATAATAATATAACGACTCGATACGTAATTAAAACGATATCGTCGAGAGTATTAAATATCGAAACGATCGATAATAAAATATAAAAATTTTGGCATCCGTCGGTATCGCGATCACTAGTAGTCCTCGTTGCTCGTCAAAATATTAAAGTATAATATTTAATATTGGTTTCAACTTAAACCGTTAAACATAATAATATTTAACGTTATAAAATACTTCAAAATAATTGAAAATATAATTAAATTATGACCTTATTTTTACGGGTTTTACATCCTCACCACCTTAAGGGAGCGACGTCTCGGCGCTCAACTCGCCTCATACACGAGCTGTTCACTACCCGGAAGGATGAGGGCATTCCTTATTAAGAAGTCCTTACGTTCCCACGTGTATCTCGATCAACGATCTCCACTGGTTCTTTTACAAAACGCAACTTGTCGTCAAGTTGTATCTCACCATAAAGGAATAAATAAATCCTTATCCACCAGTCACCCGTCAAGCTCGGCACATGAAAATTTTATGAATCACACGAAGCTCATTCGACGACAAGAATAGATGACAGGGTTTACGGGTAAGTCGAGTTTAAAAGAATGTTGAAAATTAAAGGATATCCATCGGCCGGATAGTCATGGACACACATCAAAAGAACTAACAAGAAAAAAAAAATCGTCATCGGAGGGTGCTCACACGCGGGTCCCTACTCAAAAGATAATACAAAGACACCATCTCACTTTCGCCAACGCGCATTAAAGTCTCAATAAACATCGTCGTTGACAGTCAAAAAGATATTACATAATATGTGTTCTATATGATCGGACGTCATCGGATGATGCCGTCTCAAGTTCTCACAACTTACGATCATTTGACTAGATCACACACCATATAAGTACATAAAAGAAAAGGCCGAACATAAACATCGAGTATAGATCTCCACCATTAATCATCGAGAAAACCTTGAACGAACCCTTGATAATAACCACTTGATCTCCAGAGTCTTTCCACTTGTGGTGTCGGCTTCAACATACTCCTTGAGGTTGTAACAGATTTATTAACTCCATTCATTAAGAGATTCGGTCCTCAATCATTCCACAAGTACACGCATAAATCCTAGTGACACTTATCGTTTCTTCTTATACACTGCTTCCCGAGATTCATTTTAAACTCAGAATAAAATAGTGATCTTCAATACGAGGAACAGAACGAGATAAAAATGAATTCAATAAACGCATAAACGGACAAGATGTGGTAATATGATTTAAGATTAACGATCGACGAGGGATCTCTACTCACGTAACCGTAAAACATAATAATTCGCCATCCTAGGAAAATGAGAGCGAAGAATGAATTAAATATTAACATTAAAATAAAGTTTGTCACAATTATCCGTCCCGGATTTGGTATTTCCTTAAAACTCAGTTGAGGTGCTTTCTTGATAAAGATGATACATCAAAACTAGAAGTAAAATAGTTTCAAAATTTATTTGGTCGTCTTAAGAAACTTTGAAAGAATGATGTAAATTTATTAATTAAACTCATACTGATGGTTACAATTAGAGAATATAATTTCCAAATTAAATCACTATTAGGAATATAAATTAAACTGGCAATTTCATTACATTAAAAGTAAAGTATGATAAGTCAATTAGTTCAAAAGGTAGAACAAAATTTTATTTTAAACATTAGTTTTAGTCATACAAAATATGGTGTATAAATTTGACCTTTTACTTGTGATAGTTATTTTGATAATTGAAAATCATTAGAAAATGTAGACAAGTTCCATAAAAAAATTTATAATACTTTGTAGAAATACATAAAGGTGTTTATTATTTCAAAATAACATGGGATATATTCGGGTTTCGAAATGTGACAAGATAACAAGAGAATACGAATGAAAATAATAGTCAACAATTAATACGAAATCAATGGTACAAAAGAGAACGAAGCAAATGTCGTATGAATTCTTAAAGAGAATAATAAGATAAAGGCGTTGATGGTAAGACGATAAGAAATGATAGATTAAACAAGTTGTCAATTTTGGTTAGTGCGGTTGATGGTTCACCAATATCAGCTCGTTAACTTAGCGGTGGTCGATACATGATCGGAAAGAAGATCCATACAAAAATTTTAATAAATAAAATTTCTAATAATCACTTGTAATTAAAACAAATCAAATGAACGATGTTAGTGTTTAAAGAGAGAAGTCAAAGCACGGGTCACAAAAGTGGTTTTCGAGACAAACGAGAGTGACGGACGTCATCCCGGATATACGGAAATTACTCTAGTGATAATTCATTATTCACGTGCGGAGACATTCCAAAGATCTACCCAGTCGCATAAAGAAGATTGGACAAGAAGGAAGGATACAACATCGAGACTTTCAGGTTATTTATCAACAGTCAGTAATTAGACGAACGGTCAAAAGAAATCAGTTACAAGACAAAATGAAGTAACGAGTGGAAAAACGATTGTCGAGTAAAAACGTATTCGTAAGCGCGTAATTCGTTCAAGAAAAGGTAAGAAAACATATGCGGATGCATAGAAATTGCGCTACTTGCTTTAAATATAAAGGTTTTCAAAACTTCTTTTCAATTTATTTCATTTTATTTATCTTTATCATAATTACAAGTAAAAAGTTGATTATCATCAAGATTTTTAAGGTTACTACTATTCAGCCTAGCATGGCTCCTTCTAAATTAGACATAGGTGATCAGGCCATGTATAATTTAGGGCTAGCAATGCAGTGCTCAGTTTCGTCGAAGAGTATTACGTTTCTTATGTTTATATATAAACCATGCCATTTGTAAAATGGAATTTATAAATAGTTTATAAATTTATAGGATACAAGTAAATTGTGAGATACTTAATAAGCAACTTTTAATCTCACGAAAAGTATTTTATAAAGCGAAAGTAAAAATAATTGGTGAAAATAATCGTAAAACAATATCAGATTTATTTATAATATGACATTATGACAACGTATAAAGTAGTCAAAGTTTTGCAAAAGTGGCAAATAGTAGCTCATAAAACAACCAATGAAATGGTTACAAGTTGTTAAGTTTTCAAAGGGTTATAAGGTTTAGACGAAAACGTCATAAGATACGCGATAAGAATGTCAACGAAGAATGTGAAGGCAAAACTTCAAAACTCAACTCAAATCAGTGGAAGGTTAGAAGAAAAATAAAAATAATATCGAATGACAAAAGAGTCATAAATATAAAAAGAATAAAACAATCCAAATGTGTACTCATCGTAAGCTACACGATACATACATGCTTTTTAAGAAAATATATTACTCGTTTTCAATTTACACCATTAATCTGGTAATTGCTAATCCTGTAATGTTTCTATTTTTAATCATTTTCACATGCAACTAGTATTAGTTAGTTGTAAAATAATATTTGTTAAAATTTTACGATCTCAAATGAAATCAAAACAGCTTAGAAACATTTAAAACTCATGTTCTGAATTTTCTATCAGATTTAACTTTTAAATATGAGCCGATTAATTGACCCTATAAACGACATCTCCAAGACTCAGAGTCTAAAGCATTTTGATGCAAAACGACGTTTCAGACGACTTTCTAGTTTTACCCGAGACCTGAAAACCAATGTAAAATGACCAAAATACCCCTGCAAGTTCTGTGCAGGTTTGACTATTTTATTTTAAAAACGCAGGTTTTACTTTTAAGTTGTGACTTGTTTATACTGCCCCTGCAGTTTTTGCATAAAAATGTATTTTTTCGACACTTCTTAGCCACTCAAAATATATACATACACACATGTCTTGTGGATTTTATAACAACGAAAAATAAATCTCGTAATGAGCATCAAATAAAATATAGCATGATGAATGACAGAAAATGCTTCAAGGTATTCAACACGAAATTTAGGAAGCAAGACGGTGAAAGACGTTCGTAATTTAGATTTCAAAGTGCAAAGTAGGCAAATCTCCTTGGTGTCACGATTGTCCAAAAACACAAAACATAACGAGAAAAGAATGGAACATTAACGAGTTGCGTTCCGGGAGCAAGAAGGTTAATGAAAAACAAATGATACAATTTTATAGAAGTAAAATCGTATCCCAATCTAGCGCCATAATCTAGACGATGATTTATAAAATAACGATGACGTTACCGAGATATAAGTGAACAATACACTTCGGAGTCGACACATATAAATGTCAATAAGTTAAATCTTCGCATGCCGTGTAAAACGATAATAAAAATCAACAAAATATTACGAAAAACCATGGTATTATTCAACACTATATTAAGAAATGTTTCAAAATGTGTGACTCACACGATAGTGGTTAGTCTATTCCAAGGACACATTGAGCTACACAATGGTCTAGAGATTACGTTAAAAGACGTCCAAGCACAAATAGCCGAAAGACGATTTGGATATCTATATAGATATCTCAAAGGGTTAAACAATGAAAGTAACGCGATTAGCTGAAGTTATGTAAGGTCATAATATAAAATTTTGCAATAAAAGCAATTTAAATACTTCAAAAATAAATACAGAAAGATCTTGAAAATTCATTGTATTTATTTAAGTTAATCATTAATAAATGATAAACTTTTATCGAAAAGTTTAACGACATAAATATATATCGATAAAGGGATCCTAGATATAAATATATATCCGTAAATGGATCATAGTATTTATTTATAAATACTTGCCAATAAGGTATACGTAATAACACATACTAAAGTGGTAATCCCAGAAGTAGCTTGAACGTGAAGTCACGCGAAGTCCTGTGCACCGACTCTTTTGAAAAAATAAAACCGACAGTTATAGTTTAGGTTTTTATAAAAAGACCTAGTTCTCTATAACTCATGGCTCTGGTACCAATCTTTAACACCCCCAAATTTACACGCAGCGGAATACATCTTTGGGTGCTAAACAATGATACAACAACACATAATTTATAAAGAACGACTCGAAAAGAGACGTTTTAGATTTATCGTTCCTAAAACATTTGTCAGAGTAGCGTAGTCCCAAGTAATCGTTGCCAAAAGATAAGTTAAAACAACATATTAGTTTGTTTTAAAAATGGAACGATAAATAAATCAAAGAGTTTGAACAACAAAAGCAGTGCACAACTTCATTCCCCGTGACCTCCAAGCTTCCACTTCTTGATTACCTGAAATACATGTGAGTAAAACAATCAGCAAAAATGCCGAGTGAATCTATAGGTTTATGAAATCAATTTGAACACAAGCAAAGATTATAAGTTTGTGGCATGCTTATAAGCATCAAATAATAATTTACATCAACAATGATAATTGTATATAGCATAAATTGCAATAAGCTCATGGAACCGAGCCCTTAGACACTCCCATATCAGTCTAATAAGACGAGAGATTTATTAATTGTCGGTTACCTCCAGATTATTGGTACATTGCCGTATACCTGACTTCTCAATACAATATGCTCAAACAGTGTGGAGGTCGGGCCTAAGCTTCTATGACAAGTCCACAAAAACTGAACCGGGGCGGCTTCCCCCATAGATCTATTAATTGTACTAGCGGTTAACCCATCATAGGTTAATTAACGGTCCATAATTGAGGTTTTAACAAAGGCAATCACTTAATGCAATTTAAAGGCAACCACGGGTCCATTCATAGAGGGACAAAGCATACCATAAAAATCTTGTGTTCTAGGTTTATAAAACATGTATTCCCCCTCGCGGGTTTAAAATCATTTAATAACTAGTATAAAGCGAGGCTATAGACTCACCTTAGCCGATAGTTGTAATGAGACGATTGCCGACGATAAATGATGCCTTTCAAACACGAGAACCGCAACCTATCAAATGAGGTGCGTTCATTAATAATAGACTCGAGAAATAAACCATACATAAGAATATAAAACTCGACTCATAAAATCACGACAAAATCGAGAGAAAACGATACAAGTGATACTATTACACTCTCCTATATATTCATTTTATTATTCTACGCCTTTAATAAAAATCTGCCGGAACATACCGAATGTCCAATCCGTTTTCCCATATTTAGACATATCAACTTTTTATGATACTACTCAGAGAACTCACTTACTATATGTAGAAAGTCCTCCCAAGAGCCCATTAAAAGATTTTACTTCTAAAGTTCCCTGCCCGACTCATCTGTGAATCACAAAATCCGGACAGTTTAGCGACCTTGACTTACGAAACCATTTTGACCATTCTAAACAACTCCATTTATAAAACCGCCAATTGATTCTAAAAATAGACTCAAAATGCTAAACTTGGAGCCTGAGAACAGCCCTTGAATCATTTTGAAACTCATTTTATAGTCCCCGAGATTCGATCCAAATATCGACAACAATTTCCGGATTGTGTCGACACTCGTCTCCCGGTACACGAAAATCAAACTAGTGTATCTTCCACCTCGTTTGGAGTTGGAAGGCCTACTTTATATCAAATCGACGCTAACGAAATTCTCTACAACATAATCCTATAATATCAACCTATTTTCAGACTTAAGATTTCCGAAAATTCCTCTAAACCTACTGCCTAAAATTGGTCATTTAAAAACCATACAAAATCAAGTTTTTGATTAAAACCAACAACTTTTATCATCCTTATAAGCCCCTAATATCATCATAATCTAATCCTAACACTTGTATCATCATCAAAATCAAAAACCCAAAATCAAAAATATATTTTCTTTACAAAAATAACATGATCTACACATGATTATCACTAGATAATCACATGCAACATCATCTAACAACTTTACTCACCAAGATTCTTGATCAAAATTTCAAAGTTGATGCATGTTGATGAAAATGGTATCAAAAGAATCCCTTCAAATTCTAGGATGTGGTCTTCAATTGTTTTTGGTTAGATCATAATATATTTTGAGTAAAATTGGATCAAAGTTTGGTTTTGTATGAAAGAGGGGTCATGGTTTGTAAGAGAAAAAGAAGAGAGAGGAAAAAAAATTTTTGTTTATATTAACTATGTGAAAATTAGTGGAAGAAAATCCTTTTATATGGTGGGTGGAGGGCTAGTTTTGCCAATATATGATAGTTTTGGTCCAAAATGGAATAAAATAGTTTAAAAGGGTAGAAAATGTAAATTGTAAATTTTGAAATATTTACGAGACTCGGATTTCGTAAAAATATTTTTTAAAAGTTTAAACGCACACGAAAAATAATAATATAACGACTCGATACGTAATTAAAACGATATCGTCGAGAGTATTAAATATCGAAACGATCGATAATAAAATATAAAAATTTTGGCATCCGTCGGTATCGCGATCACTAGTAGTCCTCGTTGCTCGTCAAAATATTAAAGTATAATATTTAATATTGGTTTCAACTTAAACCGTTAAACATAATAATATTTAACGTTATAAAATACTTCAAAATAATTGAAAATATAATTAAATTATGACCTTATTTTTACGGGTTTTACAATCAACATAACAAAGATCAATTTTCGAAAAAGATACGCATTCGCTTACAAAAGGAATTAGCAGAATTAACAGTTCTTGTGCCCCAAAGTTTGTCAAATGAAAACCTTCCCAGTACGTCTCCTACACTTGTCAAAACGGATTTAACGAAGTTAATTCCACCGGTAAGAAAGGCGTCCGTTAACTTAAATGCGGTTCACCAACACTTAGCCGATTTTGACAAGGTCATTTTGGAACGTACGACGGCCACGGCCATAACGGAAGGTGAATGGAACTTTGAGCACACTAGAGCTGCCTTTCGAGATGAATTTGTTCCGTTTGTAGACAATGTTAAAGGTTGTCTTCGTAATATTGATCAAGAATTGTTTTTGGAACTAGAAGAAGTTAGACGTGTTTTCAATGAAATGGAAGATGCTTATGAAAACAGTTTACTTGAAATAGAACGGGTTTCACGCCAAAATGATCTGCTTCTGAAGCATGTGATGTCTCATGATATAGTTTCTGTCTGTGTGAATAAAAGTGTTGATAATGATTCTATTGTGCATAATGTTGAATCTGTGGATAATGTGGTAGATAGTACTTATCACGAATCTGACGCTGAATTTTTAAAGCTTCGAGATTCATATTCTTCGCTTTCAAAACGTTTTGATGAGATTCAAACACATTGTATTTCGCTTGAATGCAAGCAACAATTTATTCAAGAAATCTTTGAAATGTCATTCGAAGGTGTTAATATAGATGATGCAAACTTTGAAAAGAATTTTCGATTGAATTTACAATCAAAACAGCGTCAGCCAAGTGACAAAGTTGCTAACTCTTTGCCGATAGAAATAGAGAAATCTAAGGAGCTTAACTGTGTGAATACTTGAGGCCGCTGAGAATTTTAAACTTGATCTAGATAATCGAGTTTCCAAGATTTTGTCCAAAGTTGATAACTTAAAACAAAAAGATACACGGCTCTTTGATTCAGTAAAGCCCGCATGTGCTAATACCACTGCACAGAATCAATCCTTGATTTAACAATTGAATCGAAAGTCGGTGGAAATATCTGATTTGAGGGAACAAATTTGTGATAAAAATCTGGTCTTGGCTGAGTTAAAGGAAATACTTCATACTCTAAAAGGTAAGAATGTTGTGGATAATGCAGCCACTATCTCAGTATCGTCCTCTAGTGCAATCAAAAGGAACCTAATAGCCGTCACACCACTTAACAAGGGCCCTAGGACTAAAACATCTCAAACTATGGTCACTAAAGATAAGGCGGAATCAAAACCAGCTTCTAATATTCCCGTGTTACCTTCTACAGGAGTAAGCACCACTACTAAGGCTCAAAGATCTAAACTTAAGAGAAACAAGAAGAATGATAGGATCTTGCCCCCATCTAGTAGTCAAGTGAAGAAGAAAGTAGAAGCCGATCCTTGGAATGTTATTTCTGTTTTGAATAAAAAGAATCATGTAGCTAAACCTAAAGGCTCTGCGGTTGTGCAGCGTTCTAAGCCTAATGTGAATTCTAATTTGAAATGTTGGAATTGCAATGAATGTATGTTTTCTAGTCGTCATGATTCTTGCCTTATTGACCATGTGAATGAGATGTATGCCCGGAAAAATGGATTAGAATGGAAACCGACTGGGAAAGTGTTAACCCAAGTTGGTTGGATGTGGCGCCCCACTGGTAGAACTTTCACTATAGTAGGAAATATGTGCCCTTTGACTAGGATCACTCCCACTACAGCGAAGAAAGAGTGCCCTTTAACTAGGAGTACCAAGGCTACCAAAACACAAGCGTGTCCTTTAACTAGGAACACCGACACTACTGTAGGAACCAAGTGCCCTTTAAATAGGTCTACTCCTACTGTAGTGCCCGCGAATAATCCAAAACCTAAGAAAGTTGGAACAGTAAAACCTGTTAGTGCTAAAACTCACATTAGAAAACGCAGGAAATCTAAGGGTCTCAAAAATGTTAGCAATTCTGATAATTCCATATCTGTATTTGCTAACACTCCGGAACCAATAGTTTCCAATGCATTGTCTACTGTTGTTATTGAAAACAGGTGGTCCAAATTGTTCTCTAGTATTTGGACTCTGGTTGCTCCAAGCATATGACCGGAGATCGCTCTCAGCTTAGAAATTTCGTCAGCAAGTTTCTTGGTACGGTTCGATTTGGAAATGATCAGATTGCAAAGATAATGGGTTACGGTGAATATCATATTGGGAATGTTATAATTTCAAGAGTGTATTACGTGGAAGGTCTTGGTCACAACTTATTTTCTGTGGGACAATTTTGTGATGCAAACCTAGAAGTCGCTTTTCGAGAGCATATGATGTAGGTTTTTATATACAAGTCTTAGGAAAGACGAGTATAAATGCGGTAAGTATTAATCGACACGATTTAGGAAAACTATGAAGACGAATAAATTCCAAGTTCGTTCTCGAAGGAGGTGTGTGGATTAATGTGCCAATATAAAATAATCAAGTTTGGATTAGTGACGTTTTTGGTTTAGAAGAGAAAAAAGTAAAGACGAGCTACGACTACGATTACACTACGACGTATTGACGTAAAACGATGACGTAATTACGTAAAACGTGACGAAATTAAAAATTAAACCTAAAAATTAATTAAAAGATTAAACTAAGTCTAAAATAATATAAATAAGAATAAAAATCCAACAAATATATTTTAAAACCTTTTATTAATTAAATATTCAATTTTAAATGCTAATTAAAGCCCTAAAATTAAATATAATTAACAAAATGTCCAAAATATTATTTTATTGAACTAATAACTCACTTATATTATTTAAAGACTAAAAAGTATTTTTCCTAAATTTTAAAAACTATTTTTCTATTTTTAAAACACTAAAAACACTTTTTAAACTAAAATAATCATAAAAATAATAAAATAATGCTAAAAATAAATTTTATTTTTCTAAAAATCTTTTTTTTAACTAAATTAACAAGGGAAAAATGAAAAAGTAAAAAAAAACTAAAAAAATGGCTAAAAACGAAAGTACCCCAAAGTACTCCAAGGTGGAGTACTTTAGTGTTGTCCAAGATCCTACCAGACAACAGGGTTATCCAACATCAGTGTTGTCCGATATCGGACAACACTAAAAAAAAATAAAAAATCTGCAGCGTTCTCGGACAACAAAGAAAAAGTTGCTGTATGGTTTTTTCGGCTCGTTTTTGCTTGTTTTAGGCTTGTTTGTTGGCGTTTTTGGGCACAAACGGCACCCCCACAACAATTTAGTTGTAGGGAGTCAAGTAAAACACTAAACACACAAACACACTCACAATTAAACAATAAAATCACAAAAATTCAGCAAGTATCGACAAAAAATGAGGGCTGTGGGTGTTTTAAAGCAAACAGTGAGCTTTATGAGCAAGATTGAGCAACCAAAACCCTCCAAACTTGTAAGACCAGATAATGAACACTAGTATTACCCTAATACCTAACTAAATAACCCAAGTCCAAACTACAAAACCCAAAAATAACGCCCTATGCACCTGCTGGTGTATTGTGCACTCAGGGAATGGGGCTTGGTGAACAGTCACTGGTGCAAATGGTCTTTTGATCAATTTCTACCTTCCAAAACTTGCTCAATCTAACCCCAAACCACAAATTATCAGATAACAATCCTAAGTGGCCCAATATTCTAACAGCCTAACAAAAGTGGAAGATACAATTCATCAAAATGAAACAGAAAATTAAGCTAACAGATTTTTACCTATGCATACCAAATTTTAACATGCAAATTCACTATTTCATCTATCAAACTACAAAACAACTACTGAATAAATCTAATACTATCTATGTGGGCATGTCAAGGCTGCTTAAACTCAATCTTTTGTCACTTAAGTTCAAGTAATCAGCACTGCCAAACACCCCCTTAATTTTAGAAAGTGGATTTTAACAAACCAAACCTACTCAAATCTTGATCAAACTAATTAGTTAATATTCAAACATGCATAAAAGGTATAAAAAACATAATCAACAGATAGAAACAACACTAGAACAGGTAATTCTCATAATCACATAAGTCACACAATGAGACTCAAAACACAAGACCAAATGGGGTTCAAGCCTTACCTGGCTGACTGCCTTCCAAAAGGGGTTGTTGAGGGCTTGTAAGAGCTTATGAAATGTAGAGATTGCCTGCTGTTGGAATCCAAGATGGACCCAAGGCACAAATATCTTCAAAACTAAAATGGATGAAGTGGAATGAAATGAGAAGGATGATTGTGCTATCTTGTGAGCCTGCCAAGTTTAAGACAAAAAAAAGTGAACTGGTATGAAGGCTATAAGCTATAAGCTTGGCTTATTAGTCAAACCAGCTTATGGCTTATAGCTTATGATGAGCAAAAAATGGAAAATCAATTTTTTCGAACCACAAAACCTTGAAACCATTAAAATTATAAAAACCAAATGGCAAGTCTTGAAATTCTCAACACAAATCCACTATCACTTCAGTGTGATTGAGGATTTCAGGAAGTCCAAGTAAAAAAACGTTTTAACCCAAAACCCTTTTCCTTTCAAAATCAGAAACGTTTTACTACTAACACTATGAAACCAAATCCTTTTTTGAAAACCAAACTGTGAAACAAGAATCCTTTTGAAACTAATTTAACTAACTTGCAATGAAAATACATATTATACTAAACAGGAACTCATAAATTGTAAAAACATCAATCCTTTCATTTTCATTAATAAAATTAATTTCTTACAAAAACTGGAACAACATGAATGTAAACTAGTCTAGGCCTTTAATAGGCTACAAAGGAAGATAGTAGAATGCTAAAACCCTAATACATGGATTTCCCTAAAAGCCCTTGGTCAAAGTCTTCAAATTTGAATTTCAAACCCATGTGATGTTGTTGATGAATACCAGCTGTCCTCTTTTGATCTTGGACGTTCAATGCAAACTTTGGGGAGAAGAAAACGATGTGGTTCGTAGATTGCCTGTCAAGATGCTAAATTTGCCATAAAAGAGTAGACAGGGGAGTATGGGGGGTCCATTTGTGTGAGCTGGAGGGTATATGGGGAGTGGGGAAAGATTGAGGGTGACACTAATCATGTTTCTGGAGATTGATTTGGTCTAATTTAAGGGTTTAGGGGAGATTGTAGATTAGGGTTCATGTGTTCATCAATGGGGGATTAGCAGGAATGATTTGCACAGTAAGAGTTTCCCCCGTAGTTTATATATTAATTAAAATGTTTAAACTTTAGTTAATAATAGTTTGGGATGAAGTGGAGTATGACATGGCAGTATGGTATTGGTGGTGATAGTTTAGATGTTTGGCAAAAATGACCCCTTATCTCCCAAAAAGTAGTCATAGCAAGTTCTAACAGCGTTATTCAAATTCCCTTTGTTATATCTTTCACCAAGTTGTCAAATTTGGCACCATCTTTTTCCCATACTTTTATCAAGGACCACTTATGCAATCTTGGCATTCTTCAAGGGCAAATGATGACATATCTTGACATTTTAGGGACCCAAATGCAACTTTAGAGTTTTACAAGGGTATAAAATGCCAAGTCTTCAAAAGTTGAGGGACCAATCTTGACAAATCTTCAAACTTCAAGGACATCAATGGAAAATCATTGCTCGGGTCCGGTTCTTTGTGCGGCTTCGTTTCTCGTGTTCGTTTTTGCTTGATTCTTGTAATCTTTTGGGGAATTCACGATATCCGTACCTAAAATACACAATGAACAAACACAGGCACATTTTTGGGTATTTTGATGATATTTTAAGCGTTTTAAGCCCGATTTGGATGATGAGACTATGTATAATTACAGTCTCATCACTCCCCCATACTAAACCATTGCCGTGTCCCCACGCAATGCTAGAATTAAGTATCATAGCACTTCCAAAATTCATTTTATGATGACATTTATTGAAGACATAAATTTAAATAAACTACTACATGTGTTTTAGACATAATGTATTGCTTTCATCACGAGAATGTGAATTTTGGGATCATAGAACAAGAACACGTGAATGCTTCGTTAGAAATAATTTCGTCGTCCTCGATTTTCACCCAATTCCATGCTAAGCGTGCAACGAGATCATTGTTATTATAAGTTAGCAACACGAACACATCTCATGAGTGTTAATTACGAACCTAAACTCCCTTATTCCTACTTGGTATCTCTTATATTTTATTATGTCTTAATGATCATGAGGATACATCATTGACTTATGCGTGAATAGAGATTAAGTCTAAAAATAGAAACTTAACGGTGTAACCAAAATCATTAAATTAATAATTCATCCCAATAGACAACGATGTCAAAAAATTAAGTCAACAGGAAGGATCGATAAACACGGTTTTATAACAGTTTTGAACATGAGACTTATTACCAAGACTTTTATACGCCCCCTAACGGAAGGGCCTTATTATCTTTGGTTTACCTCCATCTTTTATTCAACTCCGCCATGGAGCTTTTATTATGACTTCGGTCTTGCCTTGCCTTTTATTATCCGCCTCATCGGTGGTTTTATTAGCCAAAGACGTATATCCTCACGCTAAAGCAAATTTTGGATCTTTAAAGCTTCGAAGATTAAGGTTTGATTCACTTTCAATTTGGGCATAGATTTTTCGGCCTTGTGAGCTTCAAATTTTTGCTCAATTTAGGTGAGCACTTGAAATCTTATTATTAGGTGAAGCTTTCGATTATTCGGGTGTCAATACTTCAAAACCGTGACGCTGGTGATACCTTAATGTTTTCCCAATTAAATTACATGGAAGCTACTAAAACAAATTAGAAACCAACAATAGTGACTAAACAGCTAAATCAATATTTATTAACAATTTATTATGCAAAAGTGTGGGGAGAATAAGCTAATAATTACTACACATGAGATCGTGACGATTACGAGACTTATAAATAACTCTATCATTTCTCGTCCTCATTTAAGAGACTTAGCCTAAAAAGTTAAGGAATCGAAGCTAAGTGCTCAACACGCACGGTCGAGTAAAAAATTACTCTTATTCTCACCATCGGAAAACCTACATTCGTGTCTTAAACACTTATGAAAAACTAGAAAATTTTAAAATTTGGCCATTTTTAGCCTTATTTTGCATAAAAAGATAACAAAAAAGATGAAAATTGGATTGCGTGTTGACGTAAGCAAGGTGAAGTATCTACTCACCCCCCCATACTAAAACTAAACATTGTCCTCAATGTTTCGAGTCTAGGGGTGTAAACACCCCCATACTAGAGACGAAGTCGAATGCTTAATCTCGAGCATGGAAAGGGTAAAACGAATAACCTAAAAGCCGTTTATGAATTATGCTAATAAGATAAACGTTAGAAAATAAAAGGATATCATCGGATATCGGAATCTCCAAAGGAAACGATCGAAGCTCGAGTGATCCATAGAACGAACACGAGAGGCTTCAATGATGACGATGAACTTAATGAATCACAATCATAAACAACCACGGAACAAAGGTTGGAAGAGCACAAGTCCCCTCGTTACATTAACTAAGAAAGCAATAATATTTACAAGGATAAGCATGAGAATCCCCCACGAGGCACCTTGTTTTTGATAACCGAGTCAAAAGCTCGACTCGAATCCCCATAAATGTGATCATTTAGGGATAATCATGGTATGGTCATTTTGTGGGGCTTACATGATAAACAAGGCCCAAAAGTACATGGAGTACTTTAAAAACCCGATACACGAATACCGGGGTCAAAGATAGCGTCCTCGTTTTCAGATGAAAGAAGAAACAACGCTACTCCAACTAGAACCCCAATGGGGTAGAAGAAAAGAGATGAGAAGTAGAAAGGTGGGGCAATGGGTAAGGCAAAATAATGAGCTACTCGAGGTAGACTCACACCAAGAAAACGAAAAGATTTTCCATTTATTGCATCGGTGGAAGACCGAGATTTCCCTTTACAAGCAATTCCGGGATCGTAAATCTCGTCCTCAGTGGAGAAATGGGAGGGAACATTTGGGGCTTCCCCCACACTAAAACCACACACACCATCGTCAAAAGGAGTAGACTAGGTGGTAGCACTCATATAACGCGGTGATGACGGAGTTAAACTTGTAGAAAATTCTTTTAAAACATTTTTAAAATCCTTTCCTTTTTCATCGTTTAAAAACTCTTTATAAAACCCCGATTTGATAATGTCGAAAATATTTGGCGTGTCAAATTCAAAATTAGTCGCGCTAAAAATCCTCACATTTAAGTCTTTGGTGGGAGGGGGTGGCGGATTATATAAGTTCTCGAAACGTTTGTCAATAAAGAACACCGCCCCCTCGGGGTCAACATACTCGTCATCCTCATGAACGTCGATCTCATCGATTTCTTCATCAAAGATAGGCTTGTCAAACCAAGG
Source organism: Glebionis coronaria (assembly GCA_025667525.1). Classification (NCBI taxonomy): domain Eukaryota; kingdom Viridiplantae; phylum Streptophyta; class Magnoliopsida; order Asterales; family Asteraceae; genus Glebionis; species Glebionis coronaria. The sequence goes on along the minus strand of CM046882.1, from coordinate 120,852,583 downwards.
CTTGTCATTCCTTGAGTATCTTAGAAACTCTCTCGAAAAGATCACGATCAAGCACAAAACCATCATTCTTTTGTGGGGATCATTGATAAGTTAGATTCTCACGAATGTGGTAAACGTCATTCTCAAATGAGGAGTGTTGATTAGGTAACTCCTCGAGAATTGGATTCTTAGTGGTCACATGAGTTGGTTCGTCATCGAAAATAAGACGTTCCAACTCATTTAGTTCATCCTCGATTTTGGAAAGATCGACCTCACTCGTAGGTGGAAGTGAAGGCATAAGAGCTAGCTCTCGTTCAATGATTTCCTCAATCTCGGGATCAAACTCATAATCATCGTACTTCACATGTTTCTTTTTAGGAGAATCAAAAATGGCATGTGGATTTCGAAGTACGTGATCAATCTCGGCAAAATCGCCATCGTCATCGTCAAAGAAAGAGTCGATGTGAGCACTCACAACCATGGTCTTACAAGTCGAATGACTATGCTTAGGTGACTTTTCTAAGACGAGAGGATTGATGTCGATAAACCCTTTAGCCTCAAAGGGTGTTGGGCTAGGCAAAGGAGGCACTTCGATGAAGTTAGAAGTTGAAGCCTCAAAGACGTGGTCCTTCGAAGGTGATGAAGACGAGCCCATTTTGGTCTTTGTCGTGATGGCACTAACGTCGCCCTTCGGAATTGGTGTTTCACTTGTTTCGCTAAAAACATCCCAAAGTGAGTTTTCATCCATAAATTTACTCATACCCTTTTGAATTAGGTACACGTATTCTTTATCATTAAAATCATCATCTTTAAAACCGTTTTTCTTAATTCTTTCAAAACATGCATCAAGCTTCATTCTTTCCGCTAAAGTGAACATTTTGAAATCATTAGGATTTGAATCATTAGGTTTTGAAACCTCGGTTTTTTCATTCTCATTAAATCCTTGGGATTTTCTAGTGAAAAAGTCTATTTTCTCATCCCCATATCTCATAGTAAGTCTCCCCTCGTGAACGTCGATTACGGTTCGAGCCGTCGATAAAAATGGTCGGCCTAAAATAATGGGACATTTAGGGTCACACTCGTAATCGGATATAACGAAATCCGCGGGAAAAACAAACTTTCCAACTTTCACATAGACATCCTCGGCTATTCCAATTGGTATAAGTGGAGTACAATTTGCTAGCTCGATTGTCATATTTGTGGGGGTAAGTCTAGGCAATCTCATCAATTTCCAAAGAGAATGAGGCATAAGATTGATGCTAGCACCTAAATCGGCAAGGGCTAAACATCCCTCAATCTCGGAAAAATCACAAGGTAATAGAAATTGGGCCGGATCCTTTTCCTTTCTCGGCATACGCCTTTTGGGTTTTTTAAGAAGGATCGAAGCACAAGTTTCTTCAAGGGTTACTTTGGTAAGGTCGACAAAGCTCTCTTTTTGAACCGTGGATGGAATTTGAGGTACATGAGGGTGTCCACTCTTTTCCTTGGTCGCCACGTTCACCCCATCGACTTTAGAACAAGAGGACGTCTTAGAAGTCGAGGGTTGAGAAGAATAAACAACACGGAATCCTTCAAGGTTAGGGGTAATCACACGACCTTTCTCACGAGACGAGGCGGCTTTACATTGTTCCTTCGGATTTGCAACGGTGTCACTAGGTAACGAACTCGATGACGCACCCGAGGACTTGTTCATTATGGCCGAAAACATCTTTTTAATATCAATTTGCCCTTGCTCAATCTTCGTGTTTTGCAATTTCAATGTATTAGAAAAATCGTTTTTCAAAGTACCAATTTCTCCCTCTAATCGTCTCATATTAGCCTCATTCGTTTTCATGTAGTTTTGAAAATCGTTTGACGAACTATTTTGATTTGAATTAAAGTTCCCTTGGTTTTGATTGTTTCTTTGAAAATTTCCTTGATTACCACTTGAAAAATTGTTGCCTTGATTGTTGTTGTTTGAAACATTCGAGTTTTGGTTGTTGTCTCGATTTTGCCAAGTTATATTACGACCTTGATTATAACCTCCTTGATTTTGATTCGAAAAATTTCCTTGTTGATTGTTTCCTTGAAAATTGTTACGATTTTGAAAATTGTTGCCTTGGTTATAATTGCCTTGTTTTGATGGACCCGTGTTATTTTGATTTGAAAAATTGTTGTTTCCATTTAACGCACTCACATTCGACGTTTGGCCATCCGTAGCCGCACACTCGTAATAATTATGAGGTCCACCACAAAACGTACATGAAACCTCAACCGCTTTCACCGTAGCGGGAGCGTCTTTCTTTTGCATCTCAACGAGAAAAGACGTGAACACATTCGTCAACTTGTCGACTTTCGCATCAACTCTCTCAATGTCGCGATTAGAACCACTAACATTGGCGACATTGGCAACACTCGGTGCGTTACGGAGTTGGTAAACCTTGGATCGATTTTCGATAATTATCAAAGCGTCTTTCGGAGTTTTACACAAAAAGTTGCCACCGGCGGCGGAATTCAACGAATCTTGCTCTTGAAAATTAAGACCGTTGTAAAACGTATCGATTTGGTGCAACTCGAAAAAACCATGGTGAGGACATTGCCTAAGAAATTCCTTAAAGCGATCCCACGCGTCTATAAAAGATTCATTCGGTTTTTGCTCAAATTTCGTAATTTCATTTTTGAAAAACGTTGTCTTAGACGGTGGGAAAAAATAATTAACGAACTTGGAGACGAGATCCTTCCACGTAGTTATGGAATTAGGTGGCTCTTTCTCGTACCAATCCTTGGCGGCACCATCGAGCGAGTACGGAAAAAGCATAAGCTTGACGACATCGGTGTCGACGTTCTTAAACTTGCTTGTGGCCAAAAGACGATCAAAATTCCGAATATGGTCGTGAGGATTATCGGCTTCACGACCTTGAAACTTTGTAGCTTGGATTAACGAAAGCATTCCGCTCTTAATCTCAAAATTCTCCGCTTCGATAGCCGGAATTACGATTGCGTCTCCATAACCCTCGGTGGGTGCTTGGAGCAATTCCATCATCGAACGATTGTCGGCCATCTCCTCTACGGTTTCTTCAACAACGATATTAGGAACGTCGGTTTCTAAATCTCGTCTACGTTGTCGATTCCTTCGATTATGATTGCGTCGATTCGAAGCGTTGCTAGAATTAGAATAATCCTTCGATCGAGTGCGCATGCACTAAGCGTAGAATGGGTGGTAGCAAGGAAGATTCTTTTTGTGGTTTTTCGATTTTTCAATTTTTTTGGTTTTTGATTGTTTTTTTAATTTTTTGGATTTTGGTGTATTACATAGACACAAATCTACAAATCTCTCCTCGAATCGATTTTCTCGATTAAAGGAGCCTCAAAGAATGAAAACGATCACGTGGAGTGAACGCTTTCGATGACTTTAGAACGTTGGTGGAACACCAAAACGTTCAAGAGGGTTTAATCTTGAAAACAAGCAAATATAATATATGTAGATAATACTTGGGCGGCAAACCCTCGATTAGCCTTCTTTCTCAAAACACGCACAAGCAAGCGGGGGAAACGAGGCGGCGCTAAGCACTTAAGAGCCTTTTTCCCTTAGGTCGTGAAATACAACCGCCTTATACCCACCTTATAGTTTGTGTTAATTGAAATTAAGCCTCACGAAAGTATTTATCTATTTTGCCTTTAAACTTTTGCTTTAGATTCGAATACAATGATCGAGTGATGAAATCCCGAATCAAGGTTGTGTTTTCACGCTTTTGGAGTACTTGTATTTTTATTGTTCTTACGTAGATACAATATAGTAATAATATATTCACAAGAAAAACGAAAACCAATATATCTACAATATAGTAAAATGATTGAATTGTGTTTAATTTAGGAAAATTAAACACGATTTATTTGGATACTATAATATATTAATGAAAAATAACAAAAATGAGTATGTACGATATTCACGCTTTCCAAAAATGAAAAGCAAAAAAGCACTACTCACACAAACACGATACTAATAATGGCAACACTAAACACCTCCCCGGCAGCTGCGCCAAATTGATTGATGTAGGTTTTTATATACAAGTCTTAGGAAAGACGAGTATAAATGCGGTAAGTATTAATCGACACGATTTAGGAAAACCGTGAAGACGAATAAATTCCAAGTTCGTTCTCGAAGGAGGTGTGTGGATTAATGTGCCAATATAAAATAATCAAGTTTGGATTAGTGACGTTTTTGGTTTAGAAGAGAAAAAAGTAAAGACGAGCTACGACTACGATTACACTACGACGTATTGACGTAAAACGATGACGTAATTACGTAAAACGTGACAAAATTAAAAATTAAACCTAAAAATTAATTAAAAGATTAAACTAAGTCTAAAATAATATAAATAAGAATAAAAATCCAACAAATATATTTTGAAACCTTTTATTAATTAAATATTCAATTTTAAATGCTAATTAAAGCCCTAAAATTAAATATAATTAACAAAATGTCCAAAATATTATTTTATTGAACTAATAACTCACTTATATTATTTAAAGACTAAAAAGTATTTTTCCTAAATTTTAAAAACTATTTTTCTATTTTTAAAACACTAAAAACACTTTTTAAACTAAAATAATCATAAAAATAATAAAATAATGCTAAAAATAAATTTTATTTTTCTAAAAATCTTTTTTTAACTAAATTAACAAGGGAAAAATGAAAAAGTAAAAAAAAACGGCTAAAAACGAAAGTACCCCAAAGTACTCCAAGGTGGAGTACTTTAGTGTTGTCCAAGATCCTACCAGACAACAGGGTTGTCCAACATCAGTGTTGTCCGATATCGGACAACACTAAAAAAAATAAAAAATCTGCAGCGTTCTCGGACAACAAAGAAAAAGTTGTTGTATGGTTTTTTCGGCTCGTTTTCGCTTGTTTTAGGCTTGTTTGTTGGCGTTTTTGGGCACAAACGGCACCCCCACAACAATTTAGTTGTAGGGAGTCAAGTAAAACACTAAACACACAAACACACTCACAATTAAACAATAAAATCACAAAAATTCAGCAAGTATCGACAAAAAATGAGGGTTGTGGGTGTTTTAAAGCAAACAGTGAGCTTTATGAGCAAGATTGAGCAACCAAAACCCTCCAAACTTGTAAGACCAGATAATGAACACTAGTATTACCCTAATACCTAACTAAATAACCCAAGTCCAAACCACAAAACCAAAAAATAACGCCCTATGCACCTGCTGGTGTATTGTGCACTCAGGGAATGGGGCTTGGTGAACAGTCACTAGTGCAAATGGTCTTTTGATCAATTTCTACCTTCCAAAACATGCTCAATCTAACCCCAAACCACAAATTATCAGATAACAATCCTAAGTGGCCTAATATTCTAACAGCCTAACAAAAGTGGAAGATACAATTCATCAAAATGAAACAGAAAATTAAGCTAATAGATTTTTACCTATGCATACCAAATTTTAACATGCAAATTCACTATTTCATCTACCAAACTACAAAACAACTACTAAATAAATCTAATACTATCTATGTGGGCATGTCAAGGCTGCTTAAACTCAATCTTTTGTCACTTAAGTTCAAGTAATCAGCACTGCCAAACACCCCCTTAATTTTAGAAAGTGGATTTTAACAAACCAAACCTACTCAAATCTTGATCAAACTAATTAGTAAATATTCAAACATGCATAAAAGGTATAAAAAACATAATCAACAGATAGAAACAACACTAGAACAGGTAATTCTCATAATCACATAAGTCACACAATGAGACTCAATACACAAGACCAAATGGGGTTCAAGCCTTACCTGGCTGACTGCCTTCCAAAAGGGGTTGTTGAGGGCTTGTAAGAGCTTATGAAATGTAGAGATTGCCTGCTGTTGGAATCCAAGATGGACCCAAGGCACAAATATCTTCAAAACTAAAATGGATGAAGTGGAATGAAATGAGAAGGATGATTATGCTATCTTGTGAGCCTGCCAAGTTTAAGACAAAAAAAAAAGTGAACTGGTATGAAGGCTATAAGCTATAAGCTTGGCTTATTAGTCAAACCAGCTTATGGCTTATAGCTTATGATGAGCAAAAAATGGAAAATCAATTTTTTCAAACCACAAAACCTTGAAACCATTAAAATTTTAAAAACCAAATGGCAAGTCCTGAAATTCTCAACACAAATCCACTATCACTTCAGTGTGATTGAGGATTTCAGGAAGTCCAAGTAAAAAAACGTTTTAACCCAAAACCCTTTTCTTTTCAAAATCAGAAACGTTTTACTACTAACACTATGAAACCAAATCCTTTTTTGAAAACCAAACTGTGAAACAAGAATCCTTTTGAAACTACTTTAACTAACTTGCAATGAAAATACATATTATACTAAACAGGAACTCAGAAATTGTAAAAACATCAATCCTTTCATTTTCATTAATAAAATTAATTTCTTACAAAAACTGGAACAACATGAATGTAAACTAGTCTAGGCCTTTTATAGGCTACAAAGGAAGATAGTAGAATGCTAAAACCCTAATACATGGATTTCCCTAAAAGCCCTTGGTCAAAGTCTTCAAATTTGAATTTCAAACCCATGTGATGTTGTTGATGAATACCAGTTGTCCTCTTTTGATCTTGGACGTTCAATGCAAACTTTGGGGAGAAGAAAACGATGTGGTTCGTAGATTGCCTGTCAAGATGCTAAATTTGCCATAAAAGAGTAGACATGGGAGTATGGGGGTCCATTTGTGTGAGCTAGAGGGTGTATGGGGAGTGGGGAAAGATTGAGGGTGACACTAATCATGTTTCTGGAGATTGATTTGGTCTAATTTAAGGGGTTAGGGGATATTGTAGATTAGGGTTCATGTGTTCATCAATGGGGGATTAGCAGGAATGATTTGCACAGTAAGAGTTTCCCCCGTAGTTTATATATTAATTAAAATGTTTAAACTTTAGTTAATAATAGTTTGGGATGAAGTGGAGTATGACATGGCAGTATGGTATTGGTGGTGATAGTTTAGATGTTTGGCAAAAATGACCCCTTATCTCCCAAAAAGTAGTCACAGCAAGTTCTAACAGCGTTATTCAAATTCCCTTTGTTATATCTTTCACCAAGTTGTCAAATTTGGCACCATCTTTTTGCCATACTTTTATCAAGGACCACTTATGCAATCTTGGCATTCTTTAAGGGCAAACGATGACATATCTTGACATTTTAGGGACCCAAATGCAACTTTAGAGTTTTACAAGGGTATAAAATGCCAAGTCTTCAAAAGTTGAGGGACCAATCTTGACAAATCTTCAAACTTCAAGGACATCAATGGAAAATCATTGCTCAGGTCCGGTTCTTTGTGCGGCTTCGTTTCCCGTGTTCATTTTTGCTTGATTCTTGTAATCTTTTGGGGAATTCACGATATCGTACCTAAAATACACAATGAACAAACACAGGCACATTTTTGGGTATTTTGATGATATTTTAAGCGTTTTAAGCCCGATTTGGACGATGAGACTATGTATAATTACAGTCTCATCAGCATACCTACTTCATTCATAATTTGGAAGGGGTTGATTTATTGAAAGGTACTCGAGGAAATAATTTGTACACTTTGTCTCTACAAGATATGATGGCCGCTTCTCCCGTATGTCTTCTCTCCAAAGCATCGAAGACTAAGTCATGGTTATGGCATCGACGGTTATCTCATCTTAACTTGTTCGTGGTCTTCCTAAACTTTCATTTCACAGGGATCATTTGTGTTCCGCGTGTACAATGGGGAAAAGCACTAAGAAGTCTTACAAACCCAAAACTGAAGACACCAACCAAGAGAAACTTTATTTGTTGCACATGGATCTTTGTGGGCCAATGCGTGTTGAAAGTCTTAGTGGCAAAAAGTACATCCTCGTCATTGTCGATGATTACTCTCGGTTTACATGGGTGAAATTTCTTAAAGCAAAAAATGAGGCACCTAAATTCATCATCGGATTTCTCAAGATGATTCAAGTGCGTCTCAACACTACTGTCTGACGCATTCGTACAGATAATGGAACCGAATTTGTGAATCAAATCTTGCGTGATTATTATGAAGAAGTTGGCATATCTCATGAAACATCCTTGCACGCACTCCACAACAAAATGGTGTCGTTGAAAGGCGAAATCGCACACTTATGGAAGCTGCTCGAACGATGTTAATTTACGCAAAGGCTCCATTGTTTTTATGGGCAGAAGCAGTATCTACAGCAGTGTACACCCAAAACCAGTCACTAATTCGCAAACGCCATGGTAAAACACCTTATGAGCTTCTCCATGGAAAAGTACCAGATCTATCATATCTTCATGTATTCGGTTCTCTTTGCTATCCAAATAATGATGGTGACAATTTGGGAAAACTTCAACCAAAGGCTGATATTGGTATTTTCATTGGTTACGCCCCCGCAAAGAAGGCATACCGAATCTACAACCGTAACTCTCGCAAGATCCTCGAAACTTTGAATGTTGATTTTGATGAGCTGACAGCAATGGCTTCTGAGCAAAGCAGCTCTGAACCCGCACTTCATGAAATGGGACCCAGTAACATTAGTTCTGGTCTTGTCCCAAACAACCCTACTTCATCATCATTTACACCACCTTCTAGGAATGAATGGGATACGTTGTTTCAACCGTTATTTGATGAATTCTTTACTCCTCCAAGTATTGTTGCTCCAGAACCTGAGGTAATAGCTCCGGTAACCGAAGTTGTCGCTCCAGTAACCGTTGCACAATCAGACACATTTGCACCTACAATTGGTCAAGATATACCTTCAACGAGTAATTCTCAACCAACACATGTAACAACTACCCACGTCATGCCTATTGATGATGAAGAGGATGATGATGATCACGATTTGGAATTCGCTCAAATGCGTGAACTTCCATTCTTTGGTGTACCAATTCCCGACCCTAATCAAGCCGGGTCGTCCACCTTAGAGGGAGCTCCAACTACAGTTTACTCCAATCCACGGATTCGTGAACATGACATCAAGTGGACAAAGGATCATCCTATAGATTCTATTATTGGTGACCCTAATCGTCCGGTATCCACAAGAAGTCAGTTACAAGAAAATGCAATGTTTTGTCACTTTGATGCTTTTCTCACTGAAGTTGAACCTAAGACATGGCAACAAGCTTTTACTCAATCGTGTTGGATAGAAGCTATGCAAGAAGAACTTAATGAATTTATACGTCTTGAAGTATGGGAACTTGTCCCATGCCCGGATCAAGTGCAGTTACTCACTTTGAAATGGGTTTACAAGGTGAAACTCGATGAGTTAGGCGGAATATTGAAGAACAAAGCTCGACTAGTAGCTCGTGGATACAAGCAATTATTGGGCATCGACTTTATGGAATCCTCTGCACCTGTTGCCCATTTGGAAGCTATTAGACTATTCCTCGCTTATGCAGCCCATATGAATATGATCGTCTATCAGATGGATGTGAAGACGACATTTCTTAATGGTGAACTCAAGGAAGAGGTCTATGTTCAACAGCTGGATGGTTTTGTGACTCCTAATTATCCTAATCATGTGTACAAGCTTAAGAAGGCTCTCTATGGGTTGAATCAAGCTCCTCGCGCATGGTACAATCTATTGTCACAATTCCTCATTACACAAGGCTTCGCAAAAGGCAAGGTGGATCCTACGCTGTTCATTCAGAAACGAGGTAAAGATATGATTATGGTACAAATATATGTTGATGATATTATATTTGCAGCCTCGACCCAAACCATATCGGATGAGTTTGGGACACTCATGTCTTCCAAGTTTAAGATGTCAATGATGGGCAAGGTATCCTTATTCTTAGGTCTTCAGATATCTCAGAGTCCCAGAGGCATCTTTATCAATCAATCCAAGTATTCCCTTGAATCGCTTAAGAAGTACAAGATGGAATCTTGCGACCCCGTGGATACTCCAATGGTGGAACGTACTAAGCTTGATGCAGATCCACATGGAGTTGCCGTTGATCCGACACTTTATCGTGGAATGATCGGTACTCTTCTGTATATCACAGCCAGTCGACCTGATCTTCAGTTTGCTATATGTATGTGTGCCAGGTATCAAACTAGGCCTACTGAGTTACACTTAGCTACTGTTAAAAGGATCTTTCGATATCTTAAAGGAACCATTAATCGGGGACTTTGGTATTCGAAGGACTCTTCTATTGCACTAATGGCATATGCAGATGCGGATCACGCGGGTTGTCAAGATACAAGGCGTAGCACGAGTGGAACTTTGCAACTACTAGGAGATCGATTAATCAGTTGGGCATCGAAAAGGCAGAAAAGCGCTGCAATTTCAAGTACGGAAGCAGAATACATAGCTATGTCCGGTTGCTGTGCTCAAATTCTTGGATGAGATCACAATTAACCGACTATGGTCTATGTTTCAACAAAATTCCGATGTACTGCGACAACAAGAGTGCAATTGCCTTATGCTGCAACAATGTTCAATTCTCCCGATCGAAGCATATTGACATTCGCTACCATTTCATCAAGGAGCAAGTGGAAAATGGAGTAATAGAGCTTTACTTTGTCCGGTCTGAGTATCAATTGGCGGATATTTTCACGAAGGCTTTAGATCGCGCTCGAATTGAATTTTTGGCCGACAAGCTAGGAATGAGAACTTTCTCGCCAGAGACTCTAAAGGAACTCGCAGATGAAGCGAAAGAATAGTGGTGGTAAAACTATTCTCCGTATCCTTGGTGATCATTTGTATATATTGTTTATATTTTTATCCACAAAAGCAAAATACAAAAATATAAAACCATATAAAAACCATAAAAATTGAAAAATTCATTAAAATACAAAAATATTTTTACTTTATTTTTTTCAAAGGCATGTCTTTTGGTACGATAATATTTACGGCCTTAGAAATGTTGATTAATATTGACACGGCGCCATAAATAGAGTTCGTACAAAAGTTGTAAATATTTCATAAAACATGCCTAAATGGATTGTAGTTATTTCTGACTGCAACCCGGTTTTCACATTAAAGTCAAGTATTTCTTATGAAAGCTTTGACTCACAACGGGAATTAATTTTCTCGGGCAAGGTTTACTTTAACACCTTGTAAGGGATCAAGTTTACTTTATAACTTGGTCTAACACAAATATATGTATGTTTCAGTGCATTTATTTGTTAAAACAAGAGAAGTCTTGTTTTTATGAAGCTATCATCTCTACAACCATCGCAATCTACAATTGGTATCTACATACTCGACGATGCGACTACTCAACCGATGACTACAGCTCTTTCAATAGAACACGGGTCAACAATTGAGGGGGAGCAATTGTCAAGCATTCAGAATCTTTGATGTCGAACGTGCCAAGCTCACTAACTGGTGTCAAGACAACAATACCAATCGTACATGTGGTGTCAAGAGATGACTTCAGACGTGACGAGGTGATCGACATATGCTGACAAGAACCATTTGATCTTATCATATGATGTTCTCATCTATCAGGTCCAACCTTGTCAATTCTTTTCTAATATGGTGTATATGTGATCATGTTACAAATTGGTATCATATCTCATATGTTTCATATCATGAAGATAAAATGGACTTGCATTTTTCTTCCCAAAACCTTTGTTAAAACTTCATTAAATCAACTGATATTAAAAACATCGATTGGGTTAATATTTTTAATATGGGGGAGAAAATGTGATTTAATATAGGATATTATCACAAATGGTTTGACTTACTGTGCTGGCTCATCCCGACATATGTGAAATGTTTTCGAATATCGTGGCATATGTTAAGGGGAGCAAAATGGATTTGCTATATCAAAATGGATTTTCATGGTGACATATACTTACCCAAAACCCATTTATTTCACGACGATGAAGATTGTGGTGACATAAGGATGGTAGGATAGGTTAAGTCGTATGATTCTTCCAGAACCGGAGGAATCTTCCCATGGACATTCCATAGCTAGAAATAGTAGTCCTTAGGAAAGATGGAGAAAGATTGTGAACGTAGCTGAATGCCGACCAAGTACTTAAGTTAGCACTGGAACAATCACAACAAGGTGCTAGTTATGACGTATTGGTAAGCATTGAAGGGGTTGAAGAATGAAAAAGAATTGTAAAGATAAAGGGTGTAAAGAAAGAAGCCCTCCTTACAACTTTAGGCAGAAACCGGGTCAACACATATGCTATTGAGATCATTTTAATGATTCTCGATATTGAAGACAGACATCATGGACCCAGTGATGCAATGCACAACCCATCCCAGCTAACTCAGATATCTCTCAAAAGGTATTTGTTTTAATCACACAGAGACAACACATTATCTATTGATTTATTCACTCCGAATAAATTGGTATTGAAAAGGTGGCACTCCTCTCCAGCCTCCGATCAGTAAAAATCCAAAATGCACGATCGAGTCTAGAGCCATTTGAGATCATCAAATATCTCATTAGGACACACTTTCATATTTCCTTGCTTCTTCACACACTGTGAAAAGTAAGAAAGATTTTAAGAGTCCTACGCAAAATATTCATGATCTTGCCTGAACATCCGAGTAATACGAAAGTATTTACAATGAGGATGGAAATCCTTCTTGAGCGAATATCAAAAAGCTCATGGTAAGTGACTTGTGCGATTCTTTATGAATCAAACTTGTGATAACTGGAAAGCAACAGTGGTTTAATTCTTAACTGAACTTAAACACGTTCCAGGCCTCTACGCAATATCTTAGTTATCTTGCCAGAACACTCAGAGTGATACCTTAGTGTTCACAGTGATGAGTGGAAATCCTTCTAGTGTTAACCTCAAACAGCACTTGGTAGGTAACTTGCAAGATTCTATACGAATCAAGCTCGTGACAACTGGAAAGCAACGATGGTGCGGTTCTTAATCGAATTTCACTTGTTCCAAGAACATGAATTGACGGCTTCAAATCATTCGGATATTATTATCCAAATGATTCACTCTTTATGTTCGCAGTCAGCTTTGGACCGTCGAATAAAGAGAACGGGTTTACCCGCGAAATCCTGTCAGGAAGTTACTTAATTGAAACTATCCGTCACGGGTACGATATCTAATATCTTCCAACGGTCTTCACCGACCGGAGGTAAAATGCTACCGATTTAGTATGAAATGTTCAAAGCCATTTCGTTCGTGTCTACTTATGTTGCGGCATTTGAAGACGGTGGCGTTGCGGAATCCAAGAAGAATTCGTCCCCGCATGCTTATACTTTATGCACTTAATATCTCATTTAATTCAAGAAAGCCTAAAAGTTAAGTCTTCCGCTGTATCAAACTCTGAAGCTTTCAAGAATTACGAAGGTATAAGTATGTGGGACATGGCGTCACGAAGAGGCGAAGATCACAAGTGATGGATGCACAAGATCAAGGCAAGAGATTAATGCTCAAGATTGATATCAAAGATCACATCAGCATGTTCACCAGAAAAGAAAAAGAAAAGAAAGACGAAGACTACGAGCTCAAGACAAGCATAGTATGCTAGGTTTATTTCATTGTTGTAACTCGGGTAACGCCCTTGTTTGGAGTGACCTCCCTTAGGGAGAGATTGTTGGAAATACGTTTTTACGTATTTAGGAAGATTCGGTCACTCCGACAATATACTAAGTAGTAGCTCGTAGTCTAGATATCTTTATTAAACTAACAAAGTCAAGCCTAGCCTACAACATGTGTAGGCCGGCCCAACATTGTAAGCCCAAGCCTATCACAAGGCTTGGGTATATAAACCCTCTCCTTTGATGGAGAGGGTGTGTGGTCTCATTTTTACACATAGTGAAAAAGTGTTTTTCTTTCACTTTCTCTCTCTAAGTGTGTGTGTTCTCACCATCTCTCTATCTCTTTCTCTCTCTAAAACATAAGCAAGATTTACATATCCTACAGTTTGTGAATCAATTTTTTCCACCATCTGAAACAACACATTTGAAAAACGAGATTTCACAATTTACTCAAAGATCTAATGAGAGTTTTTCAATGGCTTGGTCAAGGTTTAAAGAAATATTACATGAATGTCCACACCATGATTTTTCCGAATTGCATCAAATGGACACTTTTTATAATGGGCTTAATGATCATGAACGAGATTACTTAAATGCCGCCGCGGGTGGTAATTTTTTGTGCAAAACGACCGATGAAGCTTTAAAAATAATTGAGAATAGGTCTAAGGTTTACAACCCTCGTAACACACCGAGTGTTTCCACTATGGGTTCGTCATCGTTTTCTCGTAACATGAGTGCCTTGCAAGATGAAGCAAATGAGGAGAATTGGTTTTTCGATAGGTTTTCGACTCTTATGACTCATTGGAAAGCACAAGATGCTTTGAATTCCGCTTCGGTTAAAGCAGTTGCCAAGAGTTGTGTTTCGTGTGGTGGAGTTCATGATTTTTCATAGTGCATTACCGCGGATGGTAACACTTCGAATGCTTATGTAGCCACGGGAACTTATAACCAAAACGGTCAAGGTTCCCGCCCAAATCAAGCTCCACAAAATCAAAATACTAACAACTATCGAGACAACAATCTAAATGGTGCTTACCAAGGAAATTCACGTAACTACAACAAGGGTAATTACCAAAGTGGAAATGGGCAAATTTCAAACGAAAACCAAAACCGTGATTTTCAAACTACCACACAAGGTTTTCAAAATGCTCACACTAAAAATCTTAATGGAGAATTTTTGGATTATGCAAAGGCAAACGATGCTAAGTTTGATAACATGCAACGTGAGATGATTAGCTTAATATCCGAGTTGAAAAACGAGCTTAAAAACGAACTTGCTAATGAACTAAAAAACCATGCTAATAAAATGGAAGGAAATGTTCAACGTGTCCAACAAAATCAACAAAAAATGAAGCAAGGTCAACATGAGATTAAGCAAGATTTGTTAAAAGCGGATGCTAGGCAATCTAAGTTTGAAGATCGAATGGGAAAAATGTTTGAAGCTATCATGTGTAAACCCTCTTCTTCGGGTGATCTTCCTAGTGATTGATACAAGGCTTTTGGCCAGGTAAAAAAGTTATATGTTCTTTGTCGCATGTCTAATCGAATTGATCCTGGTTAACTATACGACTCAGTCGTTCTTTGGTGAAACAAATAGTTGTGTCGTTGTAGTAATTAAAAAGTGCAAAACTTAAAACTAAATGACGGTAATTTTAAATCTAAATCTAATTTAAAATAAATGGCAAGTATTTAAAAGCGTGACAATAAGTAAATAGCACTAAAAGTAAATAACGCAAACTTAAAAAACTATCTAAGGCAAACTTAAAACGCAACTAAAACTTAAACTAAGGCAAAGCTAAAATAAATCTAAGGCAAGTAAACTTAAAGTGAAACCAAGTAAAAAGGCGGGAAAAGTAAACCTTGAAAATTAACACTTAAAAACAGAAAGCTAAAAGAACCTGAAAACAGCTCATTTGGAATAATCCTTCGTTTGGAATAAATCACTCGTTCGGAGTGTCACCTTCGTCCGGAATAATTTATTCTTCACTCGGAATATTTACCAAAACCCTTGATCCGGAATAAAATACTCACTCGAAATAATGGTTCATCCAGAATATGTCACTTATCCGGAATATTCACTATTCCGAATGAACACCTTTGATTCGGAAGAATTTGTTGATCCGGAATGTTACTGATTCGGAATAATTCCTTGGCCCTTCGTTCGGAATATATTCCGAATGAATACCCTGATCCGGAATAATTAATTATTCCGAATAAAACTCCTTGACCCGGAATAATTTCCTTGGTTCGGAACTTCCACTGATTCGGAATGTTCCGAATGAAGCCTTCATTCGGAATGCACGTGGATCCGAAATAAATCCTTGATTCGGAATATGTTCGGAATGAACAAAAACTCCTTGATTCGGAAAATGTTCCGAATGAACAAACCCTTGATCCGGAAGAAATTTATTCGAAATATATCACCACAAAACCTTTATTCGGAATGTTCCGAATGAATAGCTTGATCCGGAATAATAAATTATTCCGAATAAACACTACTGATCCGGAATAATTTGCACAAACCCTTGATTCGGAACACACGCTTTGATTCAGAATACCTGGGGAAGAACAGTAACAGAAAAACGAAGAACAAGGAAGCACAAAATAATACGAATCTAATCAAAACTAATCAAAATCAACCACAAGATTAGATCAAACTAATCAATAAACATCTACTAATCATAAACAAAAATTCCAAATCAACAAAACTAACAATAATGATCAAAATAATCAAAACCCACTTAAATCAAATCAATAAAACATCAAAAACATAAACATGAACATAAAGATTAAAGATTAAAGAAAGGAAGATAGCAGATTGACAAGAAAAGTAAAGATTGACAAGAATTAAATGGAAACTTACTTGAAATTAAATGAATTTAAGGTGCAAGACAATGTATTTAAATGGACATGAATTTAAATGACAAGGTAATTAAAAGGTGGAAGACTAATTGTCACACTTAGCCAACAAAAAACTAATGAAATGAAAATGAATCCTATTTATAGGAGATTAGGGAGGTGCTTAGGAAGCTTCCTCCCCTCTTTCTTCTTTCTTTAATTGCGTCATTAAGTCCTTAATCTTCTTAGTTCTTCGACTTTAATGACTTTGTCTCGGGATTTCTTTAAACTCGTCTTGTAATTCTTCAATAAATTAGACTTGAGTTCTTCGGCTTTTAGTAAACTTCCGTCTTTTGACTTTTTCTTCGATAAATCTTCAGAATTGGTCTTGGATTTCTGTTCTTTTCGCACTCTTGATTTCTTGACTTCGTCTTTTGTCTTTCTCTTCGATAAAAGCCCGTGAATGCCCGTGTTTTCTCCCCTTTTCACGTTTTCATCCTAAATCACAACAAAAACACAAACCACGCATAATTCCGACATTTATGACATAAAATACACGTTTTGGCTCGGTTATTATTGTAGTTAAGTGGTAAAAAGGATGGGTGTTTACACACCTATCAAATCCCCTACACTTGATCATTGCAATGTCCTCATGCAATGCATTAGTTACAAAGCACGATTACATTTTTCATCACAATCAATCCACATTGGCCTTTATTAAAGAGATAGAAAATTATAAACATTCAAAGTAAAGAAATAAAAAACATACCTTCGGGTTTTGGAAATGTTGTGAATGATCATCATCGTTAAGTTTCACTTTCTTTAAACCAAGCTTAAAAACGAGATCATTGTTATTATAAGTTAGCAAACTAACACGAACTCATGTGGGCCAATTATTCACTTAGACTCCCTTATTCCTAGGTGTATCTCTTATATTTTATTGTTGTCTTGAATGATCACGAGGATGCATTTTTGACTTATTTCGATAGTTATTAAGGCTGAAAATAAATTGGGACGGTTTAATCAATAGTTAGCTAAAGGAAAAAATCTTTTAAAACTGCTTCTCGGGACCTCATAAAGTTCATATCTTGGCATAACTCGCTTCGCGATTTGAGACCTTTCTCGGACCGATATTTGGCAGCGACTTCATACTTCAAATCTTGAGAGACGTTCATAAAATAATGGTCTTCTCTTCATAATAGGAATTTCTTCACTTGAAGTTTTGAGAGATTCTTCATATTCGGACCACGACTTCTTCATTTTTCTCCAATCATTATTTTGGACTTTTATATACAACGATCCACCTCCTTTTTGGACTTGGATCTATTTATCCTCATACCTTGTTAGGGCCTTTTTGGATGGACTTCTCCATGATCTTAACGGGAGTACTTGCTTTTCGTCGTGTGTCTCGATCCTTCATATTGATTTTTGATAAATGATTCTTCACATCACTTGGGATCTTTAGCAACAAAATGTAGCCCTCATGCCTTGTTAGGGCCTTTTTGGACTCGCCAATCTTCGCATCCCGCTTCAATAAGTTATGCCTTGGATATGAACTCTAATCCATACCGAGCAACTTTTAAACGATCTTGGGATGGAAGCTAAGTAACTTTTCAAATCGTACAACCTTATTTATTGTAGATAAATTTATTCGCAAGCTATAGGAGAATAGGCTTATAATTAACTCACATGGATTCACGAAAGAATACCAAACTTATAATTGACTCTATCATCTCTTGTTCTCCACAGTTTAAAATCTCAAGGAATGAGACTCGTGGATGCTTAGCCTATTAAATCAAAGTTTTGGGTTTTCGAGTCGCCTATAGGATCTTGCAAATTCTTAGACTTTTTCAAGTTTAGAAATCGCATTTTAAAGTTCCCTTGATAAACAACTTTCGCGTTTTATAGCTCCCTAAATAAAAGCCTAGCAAAACTTGACTTAAACACGTTAAGGATACTAGCTAGAGTAAACTTAGATAAGTAAACTTGGGTTGAGTCAAAAGATTCACAACGTTTGAAAATTAAAACCACTTTATTAAAAATTTATTCTAGCAAGGAAAGAAAATAACTATACAAGGGGAAAAACTAGTAGGCCAAAATAGATCAAAATTTTTGAAAAATGTCGAAAAATTGATTTTCTGGTTAAAATGAGGACAAATACAAGGAAAAGGCCACTTAACTTCGATAGAAGTCCCCCCTACAATTAATATAAACATTGTCCTCAATGTTTAAGCATGTGGGAGTAAACTCCCCTACACTTAGGACATTGTGTACTTTGTTTAAATCTCGCTAAGGAAAAGACAACTAAAGAGATTCCTATTTTAATATTGGAAAATATAAAATAGTGAATCGAAAAGAGTTTAGGATAGAACCGGGAAAATGGGAACATGGAATCACGGTAGTCAAAAATCATCAAGAGTGGATCATTGAGCGCTCGAATCCCTAAATATGAGAAGAGGGAAAATAGCAAACACCAACGGGTCTCCCCTACACTTATGATATAGATAGATAAAAGATAGATACATGGGTTGCCTCCCAAGAAGCGCTTGATTTTTGTTCACCGAGTCGTGAGCCTGACTCGACCTTGATTATCATAGGAAGCAGCATGAAATATATCCACCGGGATCAAATACATAGTTTTCGTCCATCAAATAGCACAAGCTTAAGGCGAACAAGGCAAGCCAAAGAAGAATAGGCAAGGTTCCCTTATGCAAAGATGGAGCACGGTGGAAGCAAGGATGAAGTGGTGCAAGCATATCTTCAATAGGTCCAAAAATCTTTCCTTTTATTTCATCGGACGGATACTGAGATGGCTTAAGAATATTGATACCGGGGTCGAACACCTTTTCCTTTAGGGAAAAATAGCACTCAGGCTCAGCAGAATGTGAAGATGATCCGCGAAGAAAATGCACAACCTCGTCCTCAGAAGGTGGACAAATAGGTGTTAAATCATACGTGCTACGGATGTTAGTGTCGTCCGGTTTCTTCTCCTTTGAAAGAATTTTCTTCAAATCCAAAGTAGGATCAAGACTATAATCATCAAAGTCTAAAGGAGGAGCATCACTCTCATGAGGGAAGTAAGTTTTGAGAAAAGTAGAGAAGTCTTCCTCAAATGAGTAATCATTCAAAGTAGGATCAAGTGATGGCGGAGGATCTTCATCATGTGAAGAATCACTCGAGAGAGTATCGGCCTCATCAAAATCATCATACGTGGGCATGTCGGGATACTCGGAAGTAAAGTCATCATAATCATCCGAATCTGAGCTAGAATCATCATCATAAGCATCAAAGATAGGTGGAGAATCATATATGGGTGAAGGTTCCAAATTGGATAGAGAATCATCCACATCATCTTGAAAAAGTGGATTATCAATGCAAGAATCAAATAGAGGATTGTTGTAGATGACAAAATCATCGAGCACATTAATCATATTCGCGGATTCTCGTCCATACGATTTGCTTGTAAGCTTCCCCATTTTGAACACTTGTTGTTCATTCCTGACTCTTAAAATTAATTCACCTTCGGCAACATCAACTAAAGCTCTTCCGGTTCTCAAGCATGGCCGACCAAGTATTAAAGGAATACGAGGGTCCATTTCATAATCAACAACAACAAAGTCGACCGGAAAAGTGAAGGTGCCAACTTTAATGAACACATCTTCGCCAATACCAACGGGGTAAGCGAGAGTGCGATTTGCAAGCTCAAGAGTCATCTTTGTTGGAGTAAGGTCGGGCAATGATAAATTTTTCCAAACGCTGAAAGGCATCAAATTAATACTTGCCCCGAGATCAGCTAGGGCAGTAAATTCTTCGGTTTTGTTAAAAATGCAAGGCAACACAAAACGACCGGGATCTCCAAGTTTTTCCGGAAGTTCTTTAAGAATAACTGCAGAACAGTTTTCATTTAAGCGTGTGTTGGCGAGCTCAATCAGCTTTTCCTTCTTGTTAAGCAATTCCTTGAATGCTTTGACAAATTTCGGCATGTGGACAAGTTCTTCAACAAGGCTAATGCTGAAATTCATTTGAGAGATCATCTTCAAATAATTCGACACTTGAGTGTCATCCTTAGTGAGCAAGTTAGGCTTGTCCAAGCGAGAAGGATATGGGATGTTGGGTTTATAGGTGGAAGGTGTAGGTGTAGCAGGTAAAGGTTGAGATGTTGAAGGGTTATTCTTGGGTACTTCGTCACGACGAGGCGGAGACAGTAATGGTGTACTAATACTAGGTGTGGGAGTAGTAGGGATAAATGGTGGTGGAGGAGGTGTAGATGAAGGGGGCGGGATAGGTGGTCCTACTATGGTTACTCCACTACGGGTAGTAATAGCACTCACATTTGCTCGCGGATTGGTGACGGTGTTTGAAGGTAAAGAACTCGAAGAAGAGGGTTGAGTGGTGGGCAAGAAACTAGCCAGCATAATCTTCAAATCATTCGTTTGATTGCTGAAGGAGGATTGTATATTATCTCGAATCTCGGATCTAATGTCATTCCCTTGCTTGGTGATATCCCCTTTCAAATTGATAATTTGGCTCTGTAGATTCTTGATTTGCTCTCCTTGGGTTCTCATTAATGCTTCAACATCTTGATTGATGGGTGGGGCTTGTTGAGCGGGTGGGTGATAAGGATTAGAAGCTCTAGGTGGGATTTGGTTACTTCTATTGTAGTTGTTGTTGGGGTTTTGGTTTTGAGGAGAAAAATCGGGTGAAAGGTAGTTGTTGGATCGGTAACTCAGCAAATTTCGATCCCCTTGAGGTCGGGCTGGGTAATTTTCTGGTGAATAATTACCATAAGCCGCATACACATTTTCTGGATTTCCTTGAGTAGAAGGACAATCAGTGTATAGGTGAGGACCGCCGCATGTCTCACAAGGATTAGCCACCGCTTTAACTTGTTGTTGGTTTGTAGCGAGAAGAAATATATTTTTGTTCATTTCGGTCATCATGCGGGTGAATTCGGTCATGTCGGGGTTTGCTGAAGTAGAAGAAACATTGACTCTCGGGTTGTTCCTTGAAGAAGCGGAGGAATCCCAATTTTTGTGGTGAGTAGTCATGTTCTCAATAAGCTCTCTACACTCCTCGGGTCTCCTTTTCATAAATGTGCCACCGACGGCTGCATTAATCGTATCACGATCTCGAAAAGTCAAACCGTTGTAGAAAGTATCAATTAAGGTTACGGGAAGCATGTTGTGGTTTGGACATCGATCGATCAAAACATTATATCTTTCCCAAGCATCAAAGAGAGATTCATCGGGTTCTTGCATGAAACCGCTGATTTGATTGCGAAGGCTCGTGACCATGGATGGTGGAAAGTAGCGCGACAAAAAGCGTTGAGTCATGTCATCCCAAGTATGAATAGAATTCTTCAGGAGACGATCAAACCATTTCTCGGCGTGGTGTGATAAGTATGTGGAAAGAGTTGAAGGCGTAGAACATCCATTGTGGCACCGGGCAACTTCATGCTTTGAGTGATTGTAATGAATTTGTCAAGGTGTTTGTTGGCATTATCACCAGGTATTCCGGCGAATGGATTAGTTTGCACTTGCTGGATCATGTGATGCTTCAACGAAAACTCCGGAGCCGTGATTTGCATCGGCGCAATCGTTCCTCCTCGTCCAAACATGGTAGGTTGACAAAGCTTCTCCATTGTCCGAAGATCGGGTTGTGGAAGAACATTGTTGTTGTTATTATTGAGGTGCGGTGGATTATTGTTGTTGTTCACACCTGCCATAGCTAAATCTTCTCGAGTCTCGGGCTCTTGATAATTTGAAGATCTAGTACGCATACACCTACAAAGGCAAAAGAAAACAATACCAAACAAAAAGAGAATATATACACTATGAAGAGAAAATATTTTTGGATTTTTGAAATTTTTTAATTTTTATGGATTTTTAACAATTTTTGATTTTTATGGTTTTTTGAAAATTTTTAAGCAAGAAAAATAACGTTCACGAATGAACGGATCCCAAAAAGCAACGCGTCTCTCACAGAAAACCGTTAATCTTTACGAAAAGAGCCGGCAGCGGCGCCATTTGATACAAGGCTTTTGGCCAGGTAAAGAAGTTATATGTTCTTTGTCGTATGTCTAATCGAATTGATCCTGGTTAACTATGCGACTCAGTCGTTCTTTGGTGAAACAAATAGTTGTGTCGTTGTAGTAATTAAAAAGTGCAAAACTTAAAACTAAATGACGGTAATTTTAAATCTAAATATAATTTAAAATAAATGGCAAGTATTTAAAAGCGTTATAATAAGTAAATAGCACTAAAAGTAAATAACGCAAACTTAAAAAACTATCTAAGGCAAACTTAAAACGCAACTAAAACTTAAACTAAGACAAAGCTAAAATAAATCTAAGGCAAGTAAACTTAAAGTGCAACTAAGTAAAAAGGCGGGAAAAGTAAACCTTGAAAATTAAAACTTAAAAATAGAAAGTTAAAAGAACGTGAAAACAGCTCATTCGGAATAATCCTTCGTTCGGAATAAATCACTCGTTCGGAATGTCACCTTCGTCCGGAATAATTTCTTCTTCACTCGGAATATTTACCAAAACCCTTGATCCGGCATAAAATACTCACTCGAAATAATGGTTCATCCGGAATATGTCACTTACCCGGAATATTCACTATTCCGAATGAACATCTTTGATTCGGAAGAATTTGTTGATCCGGAATGTTACTGATTCGGAATAATTCCTTGGCCCTTCGTTCGGAATATATTCCGAATGAATACCCTGATCCGGAATAATTAATTATTCCGAATAAAACTCCTTGACCCGAAATAATTTCCTTGGTTCAGAACTTCCACTGATCCGAATTTTCCGAATGAAGCCTTCGTTCGGAATGCACGTTGATCCGAAATAAATCCTTGATTCGGAATATGTTCCGAATGAACAAAAACTCCTTGATTCGGAAAATGTTCAGAATGAACAAACCCTTGATCCGGAAGAAATTGATTCGGAATATATCACCACAAAACCTTTATTCGGAATGTTTCGAATGAATAGCTTGATCCGGAATAATAAATTATTCCGAATAAACTCTACTGATCCGGAATAATTTGCACAAACCCTTGATTCGGAACACAAGCTTTGATTCGGAATACCTGGGGAAGAACAGTAACAGAAAAACGAAGAACAAGGAAGCACAAAATAATACGAATCTAATCAAAACTAATCAAAATCAACCACAAGAGTAGATCAAACTAATCAATAAACATCTACTAATCATAAACAAACAATCCAAATCAACAAAACTAACAATAATGATCAAAATAATCAAAACCCACTTAAATCAAATCAATAAAACATCAAAAACATAAACATGAACATAAAGATTAAAGATTAAAGAAAGGAAGATAACAGATTGACAAGAAAAGTAAAGATTTACAAGAACTAAATGGAAACTTACTTGAAATTAAATGAATTTAAGGTGCAAGACAATGTATTTAAATGGACATGAATTTAAATGACAAGGTAATTAAAAGGTGGAAGACTAATTGTCACACTTAGCCAACAAAAAACTAATGAAATGAAAATGAATACTATTTATAGGAGATTAGGGAGGTGCTTAGGAAGCTTCCTCCCCTCTTTCTTCTTTCGTTAATTGCGTCATTAAGTCCTTAATCTTCTTAGTTCTTTGACTTTAATGACTTTATCTCGGGATTTCTTTAAACTCGTCTTGTAATTCTTCAATAAATTAGACTTGAGTTCTTCGGCTTTTAGTAAACTTCCGTCTTTTGACTTTTTATTCGATAAATCTTCAGAATTGGTCTTGGATTTCCGTTCTTTTCGCACTCTTGATTTCTTCACTTCGTCTTTTGTCTTTTTCTTCGATAAAAGCCCGTGAATGCCCGTGTTTTCTCCCCTTTTCACGTTTTCATCCTAAATCACAACAAAAACACAAACCACGCATAATTCCGACATTTATGACATAAAATACACGTTTTGGCTCGGTTATTATTGTAGTTAAGTGGTAAAAAGGATGGGTGTTTACACACCTATCAGTGATACCATCCATAAAACCGAATGGAGAATTGAAGGTTATTACTACTCGTAGTGGTAAAACTTTCAAAGAACCCATTTCTCGTCCAAGTACTTCTATGGAGAAGGAAATAGAGAAAGAACCCGAGGTGGTGGTAGAAAAGGAGCAAGTTCCAATCCCACAAAGTACCGCTCAAACCACACCTACGGTTGAACCAATACCAATAGTGGAACCCGAGATTCCAAGGCCGTTGCCTATGCCCCAACCCACACCACCCTTACTTTACCCTTCAAGACGAAACAAAGAAAAGGCACAAGAACGTAACAATTATCAATTTGAACTTTTTATGAAAATGTTTCGTGACTTGCATTTTAATATAAGTTTTGCCGACGCCTTGGTCATGATGCCTCGATTTGCTACAAACTTCAAAAGTATGTTGAATAACAAAGAGAAATTTCAAAAGTTGTCTAGTTGTTCTTCGGTTTTTCTTAGCCGCATACCTCAAAAGGTCGGTGATCCCGATAAATTTTTAATCCCATGTGCAATACAAGATATGGAGGAATGCTACGCCTTGGCCGATCTTGGTGCTAGTATAAATTTGATGCCTCTTGAGATTTTTAAGTCGCTCAATCTTCCT
This sequence comes from Glebionis coronaria, assembly GCA_025667525.1. Classification (NCBI taxonomy): domain Eukaryota; kingdom Viridiplantae; phylum Streptophyta; class Magnoliopsida; order Asterales; family Asteraceae; genus Glebionis; species Glebionis coronaria. The sequence goes on along the minus strand of CM046882.1, from coordinate 120,827,677 downwards.
AATCTCACTCCTTCAAGAATGTCAATCGAGATGGCTGATCATTATACGATTCTAGCTTGTGGAGTAGCCGAAGACGTCTTCGTGAAAGTTGGAAAGTTTTACTATCCCATGGACTTTATCATTGTTGACATTCCCATCGATCCTAAAGTTCCTCTAATTTTAGGTCGATCATTTTTGGATACCTCGAGAGCACTTATCGATGTGCATGCTAGGAAAATAACTCTACGTTTCAATGCGGAATAACCCGTCATAAATGCAACTCAAAACTCTACGCTTTCTCATGTGTATTCTATCACGTCTTTGAACAATGTTAATCCCATAAAAAACATTTGCAAAAGAATTTCAAAAAGAGTGTTAGGAGTTGTTGATGAAAACGATTTTCCATCCCCTCCGCCGATGGAGGTTAAGAGTGTTAAGCTTACGTCTCCAATCACGAATGATTCTTCGGATGATGAATATGTTGACCCCAATTGGTCTGTGTTCTTTGTAGACAAACGTTTTGAGAACTTACCACCACCAAAACCAAAACGGTTTTCAAATGTGAGAATTTTTAGTGTGACTAACATCGTTTTAGAAACACCAAATATTTTTGACATAATCAAGTCGGGTTTTCATAAGGAGAGTTTAAAAGATGAAAAAAGAAAAAATTTTGAATTGGATTTAAATTTTATTTCTACAATTCTAACTCCGTCATCACCTCGTGTTTTGAGTACTACAAGCTCGTCTTCTCCTTTTGACGATGCTTTGTGTGGACTTAGTGTGGGGGAAGCCCCTTATGTTCCCTCCCCTTTCTCCACCAAGGACGAGATATTTGATCCCGAAATTGCATATAAAGGGAAATCTCGGTCTTCCACCGATGCAATAAATGGAAAATCTTTATATTTGATTGGTGTGAGTCTACCTCGAGTAGCTCACGGTTTTTGTGACTTACCCATTGTCTCACCCTTCTATTTCTTCTCATCTATTTTCTTTAAACCCTTTGGGTTTGTGTTGGCACATGATGAAGTGGCATTGATTTGTTTATCCAATGAAAACGAGAATGCCATCTTCGATCCCGGTATTTTGCACCATCAAAGGACTTAGTCCTTAATACCGGTTGCTTTTTGGGCCTTGTTTATCATGTAAGCCCCACCAAAAATTGACCATACCATGAATATCCCTAAATGATCACATTTATGGGGGATTCGAGCTGAGCTTTTGACTCGGTTATAAAAAACAAGGTGCCTCGTGGGGGAGTCTCATGCTTATCCTATGTACATATTATCGCTTTTCTAATGTAGTAACGTGTGGGGATTTGTGCCCTTCCAACCTTTGTTCCGTGGTTGTTTGTGCATTGTGGTTTTTAGATGATCATTATCTTCACGATAGGAGCCTCTCGTGTTCATTCTATGGAAGCACTCGATCGTTTGCTTTGAAGAAATTCTCAATATCCATGATATATCCTTATTTGTTCTAACCTTAGGTTTATAGCACACTTCATAAACGGCTTTAAATTTGACGGTTACACCCTTCCCATGCTATATCAAGCATTCGACTACGTCTCTAGTATGGGGGTTTTCCAACCCTTAGACTCGAAACATTGAGGACAATGTTTAACTTTAGTATGGGGGTGAATAGATACTTGCCTTGCCAAACCTTCACGCTTTCCAAAGTTTATCTTTCTGTTTATCATTTTGTTGAAAAATAAGGCTAAAAATGACCAAATTTTAAATTTTTTCTCATGTTTCATAAGCGTTTGAAGACACCAATGTAGATTTTCCAATGGCGAGAATAAGAGTAATTTTTGACTCGACCGTGCGTGTTGAGAACTTAGCTTCGATTCCTTAACTTTATATTAGGCTAAGTCTCTTAAATGAGGACGAGAAATGATAGAGTTAATTATAAGTTACTATGCTAAACGTAGAGTACCCGTATTCTTTCAAAACCTCATGTGTTCTCGTTGTTTGCTTATTCTCCCTTCGATTGTAAATATTTTTTGCTTAATAAGTATTGACTTAGCGGTTTAGTCTTGATTGTTGGTTCCTAGTCTTTTTTAGTAGCTTCCATGTAATTAAATTGGGAAGACATTAAGGTATCGCCATCGTCACGGTTTTGAAGTATTGGCAACCTGAATAATCGAAAGCTTCACCCAATAATAAGATTTCAAATGCTCACCTAAATCAAGCAAACAATTTGAAGCTCAGAAGGCGGAAAAATCTATGCAAAATTAAAAGTGAATCAAGCCTTAATATTTGAAGCTTGAAAGAACCAAAATTCGCTTTTAGCGTGAGGATATACGTCTTTGGCCATAATAAACACCTCATGGCGAGGTTAAATAAAAGGCAAGGCAAGACCGAAGTCATAATAAAAGCTTCATGGCGAAGTTGAATAAAAGATGAAGGTAAACCTATGATAATTAGGCCCTTTCATTAGGGGGCGTATAAAAGTCTTGGTAATAAGTCTCATGTTCAAAACCGTTATAAAACCGTGTTTATCGATCCTTCTTGTTAACTTAATTTTTTGACATCGTTGTCTATTAGGAGGGATTATTAATTCGATGGCCTTGGTTACACCGTTAGGACTCTATTTTTAGACCTAAATCTCTGTTATCGCATAAGTCAAACAATGTATCCTCGTGAAACATTCAAGACAAAATAAAATATAAGAGATACAACTTAGGAAAATGGGAGGATACGTACGTGATTAGGGCATATGAGTAGTGTTAGCATTACTAACTTATAATGACAATGACCTCGTTGCACGCTTATGGAATTGGGGTGAAAATCGAGGACGATGAAATTATTTCTAACGAAGCATTCACTTGTTCTTGTTCTATGAACCTAAACGTCCCATTTTGCGATAAAAATCATACATTATGTCTAAAACGCAAGTAGAAGTAATAGTAGTAGTGTAGCTAGTTTATCATTCAATAAAAGTGAATAAAAATGAATTTTGGAGGTGCTACGATACTTTATTCTAGCATTGCGTGAGGGCACGACAATGCTTTTGTATGGGGGAGTGATGAGACTGCTTTTATACATTGTCTCATCGTCCAAAATGGGCTTAAAATGCATAAAATATCATAAAAATGCCAAATATACGCTTGTGTTTGTTACTTGTGTATTTTAGGTACGGATATTGAGGAAATGACAAAAGATCACAAAGGACATGCAAAAATGAACACGAGAAATGAAGCCGCATAATGAACCGGACCCAAGTGATGATTTTCCAAGAATAAACCTTGAAGATTTGAAGATTATACAAGAAGGGTCCTACAATATTGAAGAATTGACACTTTAAACCCTTGCATATTCATAATTACAAGATTGGTGCTTAAAGTTTGTCAAATTTACAAAAAGGACCTTCCACTTTGAAGAATTGGCAAGTTTAGTCCCTCAACAAAACTAAATTGTCAATATTGGTCCTCCTTATAGTCAAACATACCATGAAGACCTTCAAAGTTCAAAAATATGCAAGATCAGTCCATCAAATATCAAAGAAATACAAAACAAGTCCTTATAAATCCTTGTGAAAAGTTTTGTGGCCAAAATAGAAGTTTTGAAACTTGTTTAACAAAGGAATTCGGGTATATACAAGTTTTGACTGAAATGAATGAAAGAAGGAAGATTGGGGACCAAAGCTGCCAAGACAGCCATACTTACCTAGACCAACCATGGCTTGACACCTCACCCCACTCACAAAACCCACCAATCATATCCCTCCCTGCCTCCACCTCACCATCCACTAACTGATTAATATTTATTAATAATGTTTAAACCAAAACTGGCGTCTAAACACATGTTTAAAAAACAAAACATACCAAAAGCCTTTTTCTTCATGTACATCACACGAATTAGGTTTTTCTTAATCATGTTGAATTAAACCCCGATACTTTCTAGAAACATGATTAGGGTTATACTAATCCTAACCCAACTCCTAAACCCACATCACCATCAACTCACATGTATCACCACCCTTCCCCTGCCCCACCTTTCACCTCCAAACAAAAACCATGCAGCAAATCAACGCCCCAAGGCCTTGCTTATTTACTAAGCATGTATTGGACGTCCAAGATCACTTCTATCCCTCTGGCATCTCAACAAAACGCCAAGAAGTCCAAATTCAATCAACATATATTCAAAAATCCAAGGGCATTTTTGGGACATCACTGCATTAGGGTTTTTATGTTTTATCAGCTTCTTAGCACATGTAAGGCTCTATATAAAGCCATTAGGTCACAACATACCAACTTGTTCTTGGTTTCCCTTAGTCAAGTTTCTGTAAATCCTTGTTTCAAGTGAATGAAAAAAGTGTTTGAAAGCTGTGACGAAATCCAAGTTCCAACCTTTATATTTTGTTGTTATTAATATATATTTGTGAGTTTTAAGTTTCAGAGATTGGTTTTATAGATTGTGCAAAAGTTTGCAAGTTTTTCCAAAAACCTGATTTTTCTAAGTTCTTGTTCAAACACTTGAACTTTTTGGGCTATAGGTTGATCATAGCACCCTGATAAAGAGTATATCAAGGTGTTGTGAGGCTTGTGGTTTGGAAAGCATCAAGGAGTGGGGAACCAAGCTTGAAAAATCTTGGTTATTTTCATTTTCTGTTTTATATAATTTGTGTGTTACCAATCTTGTTGATCTTAGCAGCTTGTTGGAAGCTTGTGGTTGTTAAACTACCACATAAGCTCAAACATACGTGAGTGTGGATGTACATTCATGAGGTTTGTCTTAAATCCTTGAAAATCTAATAACAAAGGGTGTTTTAAGTGATTTTGTGATTCTGCTGGTGTATATGTGTTTTTATGCCTGCAAATTGGTTCTTGATTCATATGTTGTGTGTTATGATACTTATTTGGGCTTAAATCAATCTTGAGAATACTTTTACTTTGTTAAAATTGATTTTAAAAAGTGAAAAGGGTGTTTGGGATTGACTGTTGGTTCAAGTTTGTATGGTTTTGAGCTGGTATTGTATTATTGTTTGAGTTGTTTTCTGTTATTGAGGTGATTGTGTTTTGATATATGCAAAATTTGTGCCTTGAATCACTTAATCAAACAATTGGCTATAAAATCTTGAAAACTTGTTGTTTTGCTCTGAAATCTTGTGCACACCTAGTTTGCATGTTAACCTAGGGCTAACAAGTGTTGAATCATTGTTATTGCAACCTGTTTGATAGATCTGAGGCCTTGAATTTGGATTTTGTGTCAAGTAGATAAGCAAACATTGTTCTTGTGTTCATCATTGTTCATCAGTAACTGTTCTTGCTTAGATCTTGTTCATAAGTTGGATTCATTGCATGATAAGAGTTAATCTTTGTTTCTTTAAGTTGTATTGAGCTTGTGTATGCATTTGGTGGGTTGTGGTCAACTTTTACTAGCTTAAAAGTAGCTTGTAATCATCAGACCTGCTTATTACTTGTCTGGAACATATCTGAGCATAGATTGAATTAACTACACGGATTGGCTGGGTGTTTTTGTGATTGTTTGCTTGTTATTGACTCCTTGTGATTCACTGATCGCAAGGGTGCCTTGATTATCCAACAAAACCAAGTGAAACTCTCTTAAATTCAAAGTCAAAAAGTCAAGGCAGTGGGAACTCCTTTCCCCTGCTTCTAGCCATGATGAGATGGCATTTATACATGATCTCATCGTTCTTTTCGGGCTTTAAATGCATTAAAATGTCATAAAAATACCATATATATGCTTGTGTTTGTTTACTTGTGTATTTTAGGTATGGATATCGTGAAAAAGACAAAAGATCACAAGATACAAGGAAAAACGAACACGAGAAACGAAGCCGTACAAAGAACCGAGCCCTAATCATGGAATTTTCATCAAAAACCCTTGAAGACTTGAAGACAATACAAGATTGATCATCCAAGAATGAAGAAATGACACTTAAAACCCTTGTATATTAATAATTACAAGTTTGGTCCCTTAAGTTTGTCAAAATTACAAAAAGGTCCTTCAACTTTGAAGAAATGGCAAGTTTAGTCCCTCAACATTTTCAAATTGCCAATAATGGTCCCTCAACAAGTGAAAGACTCATTGAAGACCTTTGAAGATCAAAATTGTCCAAGATTAGTCCTTAAAGAATCACCAAATGTCAAATTACATCCTTGATAACCTTTTATCAAAAGTTGGTGCCAAAATTGTCAAAGTGGTAAAGTTAATAACAAAGGAAGGGAGATTTTAAGGCTGGAAATCTTTAAAGGCCAAAGAAACCAAAAACCAAGGACCAAAGTTGCCAAAGCTGGAACTTTCAAATAAAAATGCGCCTAACACCATCTCCACCCCCAAATTCGGATCAAAAGAAGCACTATTCACCTTCTTACCACCCCAGATTTTACCCTCACTTTTACTTGGGTAAAACTCAATTAAACTTGCACACACTTAATTCACACACTCCAAAACCCTTCCCACTCCTAAAAACCTGCATCCCACTCATGTGCACCAAAACCCCAATTCCCCAATCCACCAATCACATCATTTCTTAACCTCCAAGACTAGTGACGTGGCAAAATGAACGTCCAAGATGATATGCTTGCTCACAAAGCAAAATTTAAAGGCCAAGATCAAATGGACAGCTCATATGCACTCAAAATCATTCAAGGGCACATTTGGGATTTTCTATGTATTAGGGTTTTATGTTTTTAGCCTTCTAGTATCTTCTTAGGACTCTATAAAAGGAGCTCACAACTTGTGTGAAGCCCTGGTTCCAGTTTCTAGTCTCTCACATGTAATTCCTTTTTAAAGAAATAAAAAGTTTGGTTTTTGAAATATTCAAGTGTAATTCCTTTTTTATTGTTTTTAAAAGTTTGTGTGTTGTGAGGAGATTGATTCTGAGTTCCACTTTGTTTATGGTTAAGCAACTTTGATTTTCAAAGTTGTTTAAGGTTTTGAGATTTTGAGAGATTTTGGTAAAATCTTCTCAAAGGTATTTTGGTGTTTATGGTTCATGTTTGTTGGTGATTTAAGTGTTATAGAAACATTTTAAGAAGATTAAAAAGGTTTTGAAAGTATTTTGGAAAGAAGAAAAAGGAAACATAAAAAAATATATATTGTTATATTATTTTGTTGTTTTCTTGTTTTGTGATTACAATAGGTTGAAGGTTTGTTGATTTGGTTCAGCTCCAACCCGGGTTGGATTGGAGGAGGATTTTCATCCTCTAGGTTCTTGGATGTAAGAACCTAAGGTATCTCCCTTTTACCTTGAAAAAGTTCATAAAAATGCTTGTTACATGATTTTGCTTGATTGATTGATTAAGTGTGTTATAGATAGTGGATTTGTGTTCTCAAGTGTTGTTATGCATGTTTTGAGATATTGGAACAAGTTTGCATAGGGTTTGTAAGGTTTTTCTTTGTTAAAATTGGTTTTCAAAAAGTTTAAAGGGTGTTTGGCAACAGGTTTAAGCAGGGTACAATCATTGATTTGTGTTGCTAAAAGGTGTTAGACAACTTGATTAAGGTTAAGTTAGATGTTAGTAAGACGGTAATATAGTTTGGCACAAGTTTGGAGTAAATTTGTTGAGTTTAAAAGGATAAAGGGTGTTAAAAATCTGCATAAGTGTTAATTTGCTTGATTTGTGATGAACTTTGTGCATGATCTTTGATTGTTGATCTTTGATTCTTGTTGTTTATTGTGTGTTAATTGACTCCTTGTGCTTCATTGAGCACAAGGGTGCCCAATTGTTCCAACAATATCTCCAAACAAAGCTCATTGCCAAGTCCTCTTGGCTTGTATCATACTTGGAAGAAGCTTGAACATCAGCAAAACAACCAGACACGTCACACGAATTGCGCCGCAAGACAGAAGATTGCGGCGCAACACAAGGAGCTGCAGGCCAAAGTTTTTCCCGTAACACGAATTGCGCCGCAAGTCATACTTGTTGCGGCGCAACTGAAGGTGCTGCTGACCTTGGTGATCTCGCAACACTTGTTGCGGCGCAAGACCCCACTAGTTGCGGCGCAACTAGTGACTTTTATGTTTTTTGGAGTATTTTAATATTATTTTATTAATTAATTTTCAAAATTTTATTTTTCTTTCTTTTTCATTTTTCCTAGGTTCTTTGTCATTAATTGGGACTATTTCCATTTTTAGATTATTTTTATAGCTTTTAGATTTATTTTTATAATTATTTTAAGTTTAATTAGTTTTTATTTATTTTTAGAGTTTTAAAAATAATTTTAATAGGTTTTAATTTTTAGAAAATTACTTTTTAGTCTTATAATAATATAAGTTGAGTAATTATTCAATGAAATCATATTTTTGACATTTGAATTAATTAAATTTAATTTTAGGGCTTTAATTAGCATTTAAAATTAATTATTTAATTAATAAAAGGTTTTAAAATATCTTTATTGGATTTTTGTCTTTATTTATATTATTTTAGACTTGTTTTAGTTTTTTTAATCTTTTCTTGATTTTGTTTTTGGTTTTATTAATTTTTAATTTTAGTAATTTTTCTACGGTTTTACGTTTTCGTTTTTTTACGTCATAGTATAAGTTCCAAGAAACCGTCATTCATTCTCATCAATATTAATCTCAAATACATACAAGTTAATTCACAACACCATACCTCCTTGGGAAACGAATCTTTCATCTCTTTTTAAGTGATTGAGGGTCATTAGTGCACGGTTTTCCTAAACCGTCACTCGATACTTACCGCTCATATTTAGTTGCTTGTTTTTCCTAAAGCAAGTTATCTAAATTTACCGCAATCATTTTTGGCGCCGCTGCCGGGGAGGTGTGTCGTGATTTAATTTGGAAAATTTTGTTTTTGATATTATCCATAATAATATTTGTGTTAAGTGGAACTCCCTTAACACGTATTATCGGTTTTCTCGGTTTTTCTTTGTGAATATTATTAATATATTGTATTAAGTATCACAACCAAAATACAATATCTCCAAAAGTGTGAAAACACAACCTTGATTCGGGATTTCATCACTCGATCATTGTATTCGAATCTCAAACAAAAAGAAAAGGCAAAAATAGATAAATACTTTCGTGAAGCTCGATTTTGAAAGATACGAACTATAAGGTGGGTATAAGGCGGGTATTATAAAATATACCCTAAGGAAAAAGGCTCTTAAGTGCTTCGCGCCGCCTCGTTTCCCCGCTTGCTTGTGAGTATTTTGAGATTGAAGGCTAATCGAGGGTTTTGCCGCCCAAAGTATTAATACGTATACTATATTTGCTTGGTTTTCTTTGTGATTAAACCCTCGTGAACAATTTGGTTTTCACCAAAGTTCTAAAGTCATTCGAAGGCGTTCACTCCACGTGATCGTTTTCATTCCTTTGAGGCTTCTTTAATCAAGAGTTTGATTCGAGGAGAGATTTTGTAGATTGTTGTCTACGAAGATACACCCAAAATCCAAAAAAATTAAATATCATCAAAAACACAAAAAAAAAATTGAAAATCCACAAAACAACCAAAAAGAATCTTCTTTGCTTTCCCTCTATTTTCATAATTCTCTTCTTTCACCCTCTAAACGTTTAATTCTCGTAACACCGTTTATGTTGCATCATGTCTAATGATGAGGGATATTTTTCGTGTCCATATTGTGGAGGCCCACCCGATGGGGCTAATTGTTTTAATTGTGAAGTTTATGGAGGTCGAGAGGGTTATATCTATAACTCTCCTCCACGTGGTGATGGTGACAATTTTCAATCTAACGACCAAGGTCACCAACCACATTCGTCATTTGATTCGTCTTTTAATTATGGTGAAAATCAAAATGAAGAAATGAGTCTTAATGAATCTTTTTGTGATTATATGAGCCGTCATAACAAACTTATAGAGTCACTTCAAGAACACGTGGTAGATCTCGATAAGTATTACAAAGAGAAATTGGCAACCCAAGGGGAAACTTTCAAAAAAATGGAAAACGATTATGATACCCTTTTTGAAGAGCAACAACGAGTGTATGACCAAAGTCAAGTGATGTGGAGAGAATACGTAGATAAAATTAAGGATGATCACGCCAATGAGAAAGATAAAATTCTTTTAATGTTCGAGGGCTTAGTGGGGAAATTTAATTCATTGTCAAATGTGACCAATCCCAGCCCCGTGGGAGAGGTTCAAGTTACTTCGACTCCTAAGACTCGTACGTCTCGTATTGATCCATATCTCTCTAATTTTAGAGTCGTGCAACCATCGTCATCAAGTAAGAACGTAGAGGCAACGAAACCGTCATCCAACGAAGTTTTGAAAAATGTTTGTGAAAATAAACCTAAGGAAAAACTCGTAGGATATTTGGGAGTTTTAAATCTTGTACCTTGTAAACCTAATTTTTCTAATGAAGATGAAATTATTGAGGATTTTCTAAATCAATATACACTTAATTTTGAAGAAATTCCAATAAATGATTTTAAAGAAGAAAAATGTGAAAAGGTTTTAAAGGAAATCGTTGAACCCACGTTGTTACAAGATGAACGACAATTAATTCCGAAGGGACGTGTTAGTAATTTTGCTAAAATGTTCGAGAACCCACGTTCGATCCCTTCGAAGGACAAAGTTGAAACCGTCAAGGCAAAATCGTCACGAGACGAGCCTTTTGCTCCTAATCCCACATCATGTGAGATTTTGGATTTATCATGTGAGAAGTCCGCCGATGGCCTTGCTCACATTGATACGTTTTTCGATATCGAGGTCGACACGACAAAGGCAAAATCTTCAATCGAAGAGCCTTCTATTCCTAGTTTCACGACGGTTGAAGCTAGTGACTCGATTATCGACGATCTTATTGCTCAACCTCTTCCACGAGGAAGAGAAGACGTTTTTGATCCCGATGGAGATTTTTCCGAGATCAAACGTATTCTTGACGACCCGCCTTCGATTTTCGAGCTTGATGAAGACCATTACGTTAGCCCGGAGGGGGATATTTTTCTAAGTGATTCGTGTTTTAAAAATTCAAATCCTCCTCCCGCCTTCAAGATAAATGTGAAAAGTTTAAGTGTGCCTAGATTTCTTTTAGAAACACCAAAAATTTTCAATTTAATCGACTTGGGTTTTCGTAATAATGAGTTAAAAAATGACAAAGGAAAAGATTTTGCAATTGATTTGAAAATTTTTCCAACTCTAACTCCGTCATCACCTCGTTTAATTGAATTTGCTACAAACGCGTCTACTCCTTTTGACGACGTTTTGTGTGGACCAAGTGTGGGGGAAGCCCCATTTGTTTCCTTACACTTCTCCACCGAGGACGAGATTTTTGACCCCGGTATCACGTTTAAGATAAAATCTCGGTCTTCCACCGATGCAATAAATGGAAACTATATCTATTTGCTTGGTGCGAGTCTACCTCGAGTAGCTCAAACGTTTGTCTTACCAATTGTCTCACCCTTCTACTTCTCATCTATTTTCTTCAAACTCTTTGAGTTTATGGCACATGTTCAAGTGGTGTTGAATTGTTTTCTCAATGGAAACGAGAACGCCATCTTTGACCCCGGTATTTTGCATCATCTAAGGGCTTAGTCCTTTTTACCGGTTGCTTTTTGGGCCTTGTTTATCATGTAAGCCCCATCAAAAATTGACCACACCATGATATCCCTAAATGTTCACATTTTGAGGGGATCGAGTCGAGCTCATGACTCGGTAATCAAAAACGAGGTGCCTCGTGGGGGAGATCCCATGCTTATCTTTATGCTTTATGTTCACTAATAAGGGGACTTGTACCCTTCCAACTCGTTGTCTCGTGGTTGTTTGTGATTGTGTTATCTAGATCATCATCATCGTCTACGATTGAAGACTCTCGTGTTCGTTTACGTGAGCCTCCATCGTTCGTTTGAAGAAGTTTTTCACGATTCCATGACATATCCTTTATTGTTCTAACAATTATCTTTTAGCATAATTAATAAACGGCTTTAGATATATTGTTGATCACCCTTTCCATGCTAGATCCTAAGCATTCGATTCTTCGTCTCTAGTATGGGGGTGCTCCACCTTTAGACTCGAAACATTGAGGACAATGTTTACTTTTAGTATGGGGGGGTGAATAGGTACTTGCTTTGCTACGCCCTCACGTTTTCCAACTTTCAATGTTATGTTTTGCTAATAAGGCTAAAAATGGCCAAATTTTAAAATTTTTCTTAGTTTTCATAAGTGTTTTTAAGACACGAATGTATATTTTCCGATGGAGAGAATAAGAGTTAATTTTTGACTTGATGGGCATTTGGAGCCATTTACATTCCTTAACCCGCTCAATTCAAGTTTTGCTAGACTTTTATATAGGGAGCTTTAAAACGCGAAAGTCTTAATTCATTCGGGTCAAGAACAAGAACTTTTCGCAAGTTCCTATAATTGATTCTAGAAAGTCACTTATCAAGGGAACTTTAAAACGCATTCTCTAAACTTGAAAAAGTCCAAGAAAGTGCAAGATCCTATAGGTGGCTTGAAAACCCAAAACTTTGATTTGATATAGTCTTAATGAAAGCTAATCCAAATTTGGCTTAATTTTGACTTGCATGGCTAAGTATTCACGAGTCTCTTTAATTAGAGGTCTTTAAATAGTGAAGAACGAGAAATGATAGAGTTAGACAAGTGATCATGCTAAACGTAGAACATGAAAGTGTTCTTTCAAAAACTCATATGTTTTTAATTGTGGCTTTTTCTTCCCATAAGATCAATGCATTAGGAATAAATCATAATTGCAATAAGTAAGGTCGTACGATTTGAAAGGTTACTTAGCCTCTAGCGCAAGATCGTTTAAAAGTTGCTCGGGGTTGAATAGAGTTCATAGCCAAGGCATAACTTATTGAAGCGGGACGCGAAGATTGGCGATCATCCAAAAAGGCCCTAACAAGGCATGAGGAGCTCTATTTTTGCTAAAGATCCAAAGATGATGTGAAGTATCATTGTTCCAAAATCAATATGAAGGATCGAGACACACGACGAGAAGCAATTACTCCCCTAAAGAATGGAGAAAGTCTATCCAAAAAGACCCTAACAAGGTATGAGGATAAATATATCCAAGTCCGAAAAGGAGGCGGATCGTTGTATATCAAAATCCAAAGTAAAGATTGAAGAAAAATGATGAAGTCGTGGTCCTATATGAAGAATCTCTCAAAAACGTCAAGTGAAGAAATTCCAAATATATGAAGAGAAGACCATAATTTCGAGAACGTCTTCCCAAGATTTGAAGTATGAAGTACATGCCAAATATCGGTCCGAGAAAGGTCTCAAATCGTGAAACGAGTTATGCCAAGATATGAACTTAAGGAGATACACGAGAAGCCGTTTTAAAAGATTTTGTCCTTCGGCTAACTATTGATCAAATCATGCTACTTTGCTTTCGGACTAATAACTACTTAAATAAGTCAATATGAATCACTTGTGATCCATGACAAATAGATAAAAAATGCTAGTAACCCATTTCCTTTTATAATAACTAGGATTGCGGGGAGAAAAAGTATTACACAATTTGGACGTATGAGTAGTGTTAGCATTGTGACTTGTACCAACAATGATCTTGTTTTTGCACTTAGCATGGAATGTATGACAATCAAGGATGACGAAGTTTACTCTAAGGGACATTAACTTGTTTCTATTCTTAGACCCTAAAAGTCACATTTTGGTGATGAAAATCATACATTATGTCTTTACACATCATCGTAGTATTTTGCAAGTCTTTCACTCTTCAATAAAGGTTAATAAAATTGAACTTTGGTGATGCTTAGATACTTTATTCTAGCATTGCGTGAGGGCACGGCAATGGCTTAGTATGAGGGAGTGATGAGATGGCATTTATACATGATCTCATCGTTCTTTTCGGGCTTTAAATGCATTAAAATGTCATAAAAATACCATATATATGCTTGTGTTTGTTTACTTGTGTATTTTAGGTATGGATATCGTGAAAAAGACAAAAGATCACAAGATACAAGGAAAAACGAACACGAGAAACGAAGCCGTACAAAGAACCGAGCCCTAATCATGGAATTTTCATCAAAAACCCTTGAAGACTTGAAGACAATACAAGATTGATCATCCAAGAATGAAGAAATGACACTTAAAACCCTTGTATATTAATAATTACAAGTTTGGTCCCTTAAGTTTGTCAAAATTACAAAAAGGTCCTTCAACTTTGAAGAAATGGCAAGTTTAGTCCCTCAACATTTTCAAATTGCCAATAATGGTCCCTCAACAAGTGAAAGACTCATTGAAGACCTTTGAAGATCAAAATTGTCCAAGATTAGTCCTTAAAGAATCACCAAATGTCAAATTACATCCTTGATAACCTTTTATCAAAAGTTGGTGCCAAAATTGTCAAAGTGGGAAAGTTAATAACAAAGGAAGGGAGATTTTAAGGCTGGAAATCTTTAAAGGCCAAAGAAACCAAAAACCAAGGACCAAAGTTGCCAAAGCTGGAACTTTCAAATAAAAATGCGCCTAACACCATCTCCACCCCCAAATTCGGATCAAAAGAAGCACTATTCACCTTCTTACCACCCCAGATTTTACCCTCACTTTTACTTGGGTAAAACTCAATTAAACTTGCACACACTTAATTCACACACTCCAAAACCCTTCCCACTCCTAAAAACCTGCATCCCACTCATGTGCACCAAAACCCCAATTCCCCAATCCACCAATCACATCATTTCTTAACCTCCAAGACTAGTGACGTGGCAAAATGAACGTCCAAGATGATATGCTTGCTCACAAAGCAAAATTTAAAGGCCAAGATCAAATGGACAGCTCATATGCACTCAAAATCATTCAAGGGCACATTTGGGATTTTCTATGTATTAGGGTTTTATGTTTTTAGCCTTCTAGTATCTTCTTAGGACTCTATAAAAGGAGCTCACAACTTGTGTGAAGCCCTGGTTCCAGTTTCTAGTCTCTCACATGTAATTCCTTTTTAATGAAATAAAAAGTTTGGTTTTTGAAATATTCAAGTGTAATTCCTTTTTTATTGTTTTTAAAAGTTTGTGTGTTGTGAGGAGATTGATTCTGAGTTCCACTTTGTTTATGGTTAAGCAACTTTGATTTTCAAAGTTGTTTAAGGTTTTGAGATTTTGAGAGATTTTGGTAAAATCTTCTCAAAGGTATTTTGGTGTTTATGGTTCATGTTTGTTGGTGATTTAAGTGTTATAGAAACATTTTAAGAAGATTAAAAAGGTTTTGAAAGTATTTTGGAAAGAAGAAAAAGGAAACATAAAAAAATATATATTGTTATATTATTTTGTTGTTTTCTTGTTTTGTGATTACAATAGGTTGAAGGTTTGTTGATTTGGTTCAGCTCCAACCCGGGTTGGATTGGAGGAGGATTTTCATCCTCTAGGTTCTTGGATGTAAGAACCTAAGGTATCTCCCTTTTACCTTGAAAAAGTTCATAAAAATGCTTGTTACATGATTTTGCTTGATTGATTGATTAAGTGTGTTATAGATAGTGGATTTGTGTTCTCAAGTGTTGTTATGCATGTTTTGAGATATTGGAACAAGTTTGCATAGGGTTTGTAAGGTTTTTCTTTGTTAAAATTGGTTTTCAAAAAGTTTAAAGGGTGTTTGGCAACAGGTTTAAGCAGGGTACAATCATTGATTTGTGTTGCTAAAAGGTGTTAGACAACTTGATTAAGGTTAAGTTAGATGTTAGTAAGACGGTAATATAGTTTGGCACAAGTTTGGAGTAAATTTGTTGAGTTTAAAAGGATAAAGGGTGTTAAAAATCTGCATAAGTGTTAATTTGCTTGATTTGTGATGAACTTTGTGCATGATCTTTGATTGTTGATCTTTGATTCTTGTTGTTTATTGTGTGTTAATTGACTCCTTGTGCTTCATTGAGCACAAGGGTGCCCAATTGTTCCAACAATATCTCCAAACAAAGCTCATTGCCAAGTCCTCTTGGCTTGTATCATACTTGGAAGAAGCTTGAACATCAGCAAAACAACCAGACACGTCACACGAATTGCGCCGCAAGACAGAAGATTGCGGCGCAACACAAGGAGCTGCAGGCCAAAGTTTTTCCCGTAACACGAATTGCGCCGCAAGTCATACTTGTTGCGGCGCAACTGAAGGTGCTGCTGACCTTGGTGATCTCGCAACACTTGTTGCGGCGCAAGACCCCACTAGTTGCGGCGCAACTAGTGACTTTTATGTTTTTTGGAGTATTTTAATATTATTTTATTAATTAATTTTCAAAATTTTATTTTTCTTTCTTTTTCATTTTTCCTAGGTTCTTTGTCATTAATTGGGACTATTTCCATTTTTAGATTATTTTTATAGCTTTTAGATTTATTTTTATAATTATTTTAAGTTTAATTAGTTTTTATTTATTTTTAGAGTTTTAAAAATAATTTTAATAGGTTTTAATTTTTAGAAAATTACTTTTTAGTCTTATAATAATATAAGTTGAGTAATTATTCAATGAAATCATATTTTTGACATTTGAATTAATTAAATTTAATTTTAGGGCTTTAATTAGCATTTAAAATTAATTATTTAATTAATAAAAGGTTTTAAAATATCTTTATTGGATTTTTGTCTTTATTTATATTATTTTAGACTTGTTTTAGTTTTTTTAATCTTTTCTTGATTTTGTTTTTGGTTTTATTAATTTTTAATTTTAGTAATTTTTCTACGGTTTTACGTTTTCGTTTTTTTACGTCATAGTATAAGTTCCAAGAAACCGTCATTCATTCTCATCAATATTAATCTCAAATACATACAAGTTAATTCACAACACCATACCTCCTTGGGAAACGAATCTTTCATCTCTTTTTAAGTGATTGAGGGTCATTAGTGCACGGTTTTCCTAAACCGTCACTCGATACTTACCGCTCATATTTAGTTGCTTGTTTTTCCTAAAGCAAGTTATCTAAATTTACCGCAATCAAGCCACTGCTAGTTATAATTGGTCAACAGCTTATTACTTGTTCATTCTAGCTTATTCCAATGTGCAACAACTTATTTTTTGTAATAGGTCTTAATATTTTGAGCTTATAAGTGATTCTGGAAGTTTACAGCTTTTGGTTTTAGGTTTTAACTAGAAAACGACTATTTTGTCTTTTTCAAAATCAGTTTTTTTGCTTATTTGAGCTTATTGAGTGTGCTTATTGGAAAACTTTTTGTTGATTAAGCTTAGTTAAGCCATTTGTGACTTATTGCAACTTGAATCAGCTCTTGAAATAGTCTAAAACTCAAAAACGACTGTTTTGTCATTTTGTGAAGAGAGCTTTGGCTTATTTCAGGCATATTTCTTGAGCTTATTTCAAGTTTCTTTTTTCAAATAGCTTACATAGGTCAAGAGAAGGACGTGGGTAAAATTTTAGCTTATGGCATTAACTTATAGCTTAATGGGCCAAAAAGCCCATTTAGAATAAGCTGTTTGGAAATAAGCTAGCTTAAGCACTTTTTCAGCTTTTGGGCCTTTGGAAAATTGTGTTTAAAATCAAATTTTAAGCTTGACTGGAGCTTTTGGGCCATTTCTGAGAACTTTTTCTTATTGGGCCCAATTCTAAGCCCATTAAGGATCTATTTGGATATTTGGCCCATTTAGAGGCCCAATAGGGGTATTTTTGGTATTTCAAGTTCATTTTTTGTTTAATTAGCTTAAAAGAAACTAGTTTGCAACTTTTTAGAATTTTTTAAAAAATTTGGATTTTTATTAATATTTTATTATTAAAAATTAAAATTTAGATTTTTCAAAGTTTTTCATTTTTCTTAGTTTAAATACATTAAGTTAGGAATTTTACAATTTTTAGAATATTTTTATTGTCATTAGATTAATTTTTAGAATTATTTTAAGTTTTAATAGTTTTTAATTGTTTTTAAATAGTTTTAATTAATTTTGAAATTTTCAAAAATAGTTTTAAATTTAGTTAAGGTATTTTAGAGGTTTACAAGTTAAAAAAATCTCATTGTGAGCTTTTTATTAGTTAATTTGATTTTTTGGGCTTTAATTAGCATTAAAAGATTATTAATTAATTAAATAAAAGGTTTGAGTGATTTTTGATTTTTTGTAAACTCTAATTACATTTTATAGGATTTATTGAAATTTTCTAGGAATTTTTAGGGTAAATTTTTTAATTTGGACACTTTTTACGGTTTTACGTGCACGACTATTCGTCTTAGTTAATTCATAATCGTAACCGCCATTCTCTTCTAATCTCTTTTCTTCTTTTCATTTCTCATCAATATAATCACAAACCATTAATCACTTCTTAGCACAACACACTTGCCTCCTTGGGAAACGAACTTGAACTTAATTGGTCATTAGTGATTGGTTTTCCTAAACCGACACTTAATACTTGCCCTATTTACCTCCTTTTCCTAAAGGTGTGTAAAACCACTACTATTAAGGTAATAGAAGTAATTAAAAACTAAATTAAAAGTAGTTTTGAAAAATAAAATGAGAAAAGACAATTTAAAATTAAACTCGACAAAAAGTTAAAACTCGAATAAAAGTAAATTTGAAGACTCTAATATTAAACTAAGACAAAACTAGTTTAAAAATAACACTAAGTAAAAATGCGGGAAAAGTTAAATTTGAATTTAAAATAAAAACAAAAAATAAAATTCAAAACTTGAGAACGGATAGTAACCTATGATCGCAACACACGATCGTACTCACGATCGCAGTCACGATCGTAGCCTTGGATCGTGGTCCTAGATCGCAATGATGGCTCGTACCCACGGATCGCAACCAACGATCGTGGTCCCTGATCGTGACGAGTGATCGCAACAATGGATCGCAGCCATGGATCGTAGCTCTCGATCGTACCCACGGATCGCAACACGGATCGCAGCCACAGATCGCAACAATGCGATCGTAACCTGGATCGTGATAGACGATTGATAGGTGTGAAAACACCCATCCTTTTACCACTTATTTCTTGCTAAAACAAGACCAAAACGCGTATTTAATGTCATTTGTTTGGAATTATGCGTGGTTTGTGTGTTTGTTGTGTTTTCAGGGCCAACCGGATAAATATTGGAGAAAACATGGGATTGCACGGGTTTTATCGAAGAAAAAGACGAAAAGACGAAGTCTATAGTCCAAGAGATGCAAAAGATTTGAAGTCAATGGGCCTATTTGAAGATTTATCGAAGAAAAAGACCAAAGATGGATGATTTACATATGTCGAAGAACTCAAGTCTATTAAACGAAGAAGTTAAAAGACGAGTTGAATTTATTCGTCGACAAATCCCGAATCAAAATCGAAAACGTCAACTTTTCTGAAAAGACAAGAAGACAAGAAGAAAGGGAGAAAGCCCACTCACCAACCAACTTGAAGGCCTATAAATAGAGATCCCTTCACAACATTGGAGAAGAGTTTTTTCATTCCCAGTTTATTTCTTTTCTTGTTTCGTAGGGTAACCAACACCATTAAGGTGTTGGTGATTTTTCATCTTTGTTTTCACAAATCTTGTAAGTTTTAATCTTTCCTTGTGATTGTTTAACCTTAATCTTTCAATATAATCATTCCTTTAATCTTGTTCATCTTTCTCTTTTTGATTCAAAGTCTTAAGTTTTTATTTTGTTGAGTTTGATCTTCAAAAGTAAGTGGGTTTTGTGTTTTTGTTGATTTGATTTGATGTTTATCATTAGGAAATGATTAGTGGTTAGTTTGGTTGAATCTTTGGTAAAAACTTTGTTGATTTTGGTTAAATTCGTAGCTTTGTTGGTTTGCCTGTTCTTCGCGTCTTCAAAATTCCCCAGATTCCGAATCAAATTAATATTTCGGATCAAGGGTTTTTGTTAATTATTCCGGATCAGTCAAACATTCCGGATGAAGCATTTCAATATTTATTCTGGATGAGTTAAAAACATTCCGAACGAAGCTGTTGATTTAATTACTCCGAATGAGTGCAAAATATTCCGAATAAGCAATTTGTTAAATTTATTCCGAACCAGCTTTTCTTTCTATATTCCGAATGAAGCATTTTCGTTGATTATTCCGGATCAACATTTTATTCCGGATCAACCTTTTATTCCGGATCAGCATTATTCCGACCCACGGAATTTTATTCCGGATCAGCATTATTCCGAACCAAGGAATTTTATTCCGGATCAGCATTATTTCGAATGAGTTCATTTATTCCGAGTAAGCAACATTATTCCGAACCAGCAGTTCTCTTAGATTATTCCGCATGAGCACAATTATTCCGAACGAAGCCTTTGTTTTGATTTATTCCGGATGAAGCCTACATTCCGAATAAGCTGTTTATTCCGCATGAGTTATTCCGCATGAAGAGTTATTCCGAATAAGCAATATTTTGAGTGAGTTGATTTATTCCGAACGAAGCTTCTTCATTGAGTATTCCGAATGAGCCTTTTGTCTTGATTATTCCGAATCAGTAGTTTTGCAAGTAAGGGTATTCAACTGTTTTACTGTTTTACTATTTAATTTTATTTCAATTTAAGCTTTATTTTATTAACTGCTTTTAGTTTAATTTTATATCTTTGCGCATTTAAATCTTTTTAGTAGAATAGAAAACCAATCCCATTTTTAGTAACCAAGAACAACTATTCCACTTTGAACCGTGATCAATTCGAGAAGATACCGAGAAACGAACTTTCAACATAGCAAAATCTCTAGTATCAAATGGCGCCGCTGTCGGCTCTTTTCGTAAGGATTAACGGTTTTTTTGTGAGAAATTGGATTTTGGATCCGTTCACCGTGAACGTTACTTTTTCATAAAAAAAATTTCAAAAAAAACATAAAAAACATAAAATTTTCAAAAATCAAAAAAATTAAAAAACATAAAAAACCAAAAAGATTTCTGCTTTGTAATTCCTTTTGCAGGTGCATGCGTACACGATCAACGTCTTATCCCGAGCCCGAGACTCTCGATAACTTAGACATGGCCGGTGTACACAACAACAATAACAATCCACCTCAAAACAACATGAATAACAACAACAATGAACCTCTACCGGACAATTGTCCTATGTTCGAACTTTTGCAAGCACATGTAGAGGGCAACAACGATCCTATTGTCATACCCGCGATTGCAGCCAACAACTTTGAGCTCAAATCCGGCTTTATTCAAATGGTCTCTGCTCAACCATTCTTGGGGCGTACCATTGATGATCCTCATGACCACATCAAAAGGTTCCTTCAACTCACGAATACGGTCAAATTCAATGGGGTTCCACAAGAGGTAATCCGCTTACAACTTTTTCCTTTCTCCTTAGAGGGACAAGCCCGTCATTGGCTTGCAAAGGAACCGCCACAAAGTATTCTTACGTGGACGGACTTAGAGACCAAATTCATAAACTGCTTTTTCCCACCCTCTCGCACTACCGCTTTGCGGAATGAAATTATTAATTTTGAACAAAAGTACGATGAGACTTTTAGTGAATCTTGGGACCGTTTTAAAGACCTTTTAAGAAAGTACCCACAACATGGTTTTACCAAAGTGCACCAAATTAATACTTTTTACAATGGTTTAAGCATGAATGACCAAGATTCACTAAATAGTGCCTCGGGGGGTAATATTTTGGTTAAGTCTTCTAATGCCGCTTGGGATATTATTGAGAATAAGTCTAGAGTGCAAACCAAGAGTCTTCGGACCAATGCCGCTAGTTCTAGCACTAGTGACAACGACAAGAGAATTGACAAACTTACTTCGCTTATTGAATCACTTGCTGTCCACACCGCTAACAATACCAAAAGCATCAACGCTCAAAACGCTCAAGTCAATGCTGTAAGCCAACCAAGTGAAATATGCGGGGGTTCTCACTCTTACACTACTTGTACCTCCACCCAAGACTATCCTTGTGAGAATGTTAACGCATCATACGGTAATTATTCCACGGGAGGCTATCAAGCACGTCCTCAAGGTGACCGCAACTTGCTCAGCTATCGCTCAAACAACTTTCTTTCCCCGCCCGGTTTTCCTTCAACCAATCAAAACCAACAACAAAACCTTAACCGAACCAATCAAAACCAACCTCGAGCACCATACCAACCACCTCAAAGACAACCATATCCACCTCAAAATCCTACTCAAGTTTACCAACCCGCTCCTTACCAACCACCTGCTTATCAAGCACCTCCTCCTACCTAACCCACCGTTTTCAACCACGAGGTCGAAACGTACATGCAGACGAATGATGTGTTGGTGAAGAATCTGCAGACCCAGATTATTAATTTGAAGGGCGATATGGTGAAACAAGGGAATGATCTTAGAGCCGATATGTGAAACTCTTTGAGTAGTCAAACGAATGACCTAAGGGACATGATGGCTGGTTTCTTCGAAGGTAATCAACCCTCTTCTTCGGGTACTCTTCCGAGTAACACCGTTGCTAATCCAAGAGGGGAGATGAAAGCAATCACCACTCGCAGTGGAAAAGGTACCAAGGAACCCGAGCTTCCTACACCTACACCGATGATTGTGACAAAGGAAAATGAGTCCACTATCCTTATTCCTCCACCTCTTACTTCTACCCCTCCACCACCCAAGGATGTGAGTGATCCTATAATTCCAAAACCTTCCTCTTCTTCCGATACCTTATCCCTCAAGGTTGAGGAAAGAGAAGCTCAAAAGCAAGGACGATATTCAAGTTTCAAACTTTCTCAAAATGTTTAAACAATTGAATTTCAACATCTCCTTCGCTGAGGCTCTCGCTCACATGCCTAAATATGCGAAGATGTTTAAAGATCTTCTTAGTGACAAGGAAAAGCTTCTTGATATTGCTAAAACCACATTAACGAGAATTGCTCTGCTGTTCTCTTAAGGAAATTGCCAACCAAACTTGGTGATCCGGGTCGCTTCTTAATCCCTTGCAACTTCCCGGGAGTAGAGAATTGCATGGCCCTAGCCGATCTAGGTGCTAGTATCAACTTAATTCCTCTAAGCGTTTGGAAGCAATTATCTCTCCCTGAGCTAGTCCCCACCAAAATGACTTTGGAATTAGCTAACCGTACGGTTGCTTATCCAGTGGGGATAGCCGAAGACGTTTTCGTTGGCGTTGACAAATTCACCTTCCCGGTGGATTTTGTTGTCGTTGACTACGAGATGGATCCTCGTGTTCCATTAATCGTTGGACGTCCATTCTTGAGGACCGGTCGCACTCTCATCGATGTAGAAGCGGGTGAGCTTATCATGAGAGTTGGTGACGATCAAATTGTCTTCAACATGGGTAAGATTTCTAAACAGCCTTATTCATACGAGAGTGTTAATTGTATCGACGTTCTTGATGAGGCTTGTGAAGAACACTTTAAAGATGCTTGCGAAAGTAGTCTTACCTCTCTTCCCAATGTTGAGACCGTTGCCTCTATTGCTCCATCACTAACTCCATTTGGTGAAAGTGATTTCCTTCTGACTGAATTTGAAGCAACTTTGGGAGATTTGAACTTACAATATGACGACTCTCCCACCGGTTGGGATGAAGACATTCGTACCATTGAGAAACTTCTCAATGAGGACCATATTTCTCTACCATCTCCCAAGGATATTGCTATCGATGAACCGAATTTGACTACGCCTTCCATCGAAAATCCTCCGGATTTAGAGCTTAAAGAGTTACCGTCCCATCTCGAGTACGTGTTCCTTGAAGACAAGAAGAAGTCACCCATCATCATCGCTAAGGACTTGAAAGAAGAAGAAAAATCTCGCCTTATCGCCTGCTTAAAGATCATAAGAAGGCAATTGCTTAGAAAATTTTCGATATCCGCAGAATTGATCCAAACTTTTGTACTCACAAAATTCTCATGGAAGATGACTTTAAACCCGCAATCCAAAGCCAAAGAAGGGTTAATCCTCGAATTCACGACGTCATCAAACAAGAGGTTATCAAACTTCTTGATGCCGGCATGATTTACCCTATTTCAGATTCGCCATGGGTAAGTCTCGTCCATTGTGTGCCAAAGAAAGGCGGAATAACCGTTGTTCCCAATGAACACAACGAGTTGATTCCTACTCGTCTCGTTACTGGGTGGAGAGTTTGTATCGACTATCGCAAACTCAATGATGCCATGAGAAAAGATCATTTTCCTCTTCCTTTCATGGATCAAATGCTCGAGCGTCTAGCGGGTAATGATTACTATTGCTTCTTAGACGGTTTCTCCGGGTATTTTCAAATTCCCATCGATCCAAAAGACCAAGAGAAAACGACATTCACTTGTCCCTACGGAACATTTGCTTACAAACGCATTCCTTTCGGTTTATGCAATGCTCCTGGGACGTTCCAAAGGTGTATGATGGCTATCTTCCATGACATGGTTCAAGAAACTCTGGAAGTCTTCATGGATGATTTCTCGGTTTATGGCGATTCTTTCTCTGCTTGCCTTCCCAATTTAGAACGTATGCTTAAGCGGTGTGAAGATACTCGCCTTGTTCTAAATTGGGAAAAATGCCATTTCATGGTAAAAGAAGGCATTGTGCTTGGACATAAAATCTCAAAAGCCGGTCTTGAAGTGGACCGTGCTAAAGTTGATGTCATAGCCAATTACCTCCACCATCAACCGTGAAGGGTGTGAGAAATTTCCTTAGTCATGCGGGCTTCTACCGTCGATTTATCAAAGATTTTTCTAAAATCGCTCGCCCGATGACCCACCTCTTGGAAAAAGATACTCCTTTTATCTTTTCCAAAGAGTGTATTGAAGCCTTCAACCTTCTTAAGGATAAGCTAACTAAGGCACCAGTCTTGGTTACCCCTAATTGGGAGCTACCTTTTGAGTTGATGTGCGATGCTAGCGACTTTGCTATTGGAGCGGTTTTAGGCCAACGAGTGAATAAACACTTCCAACCAATCCATTATGCTAGCAAGACAATGACAGGGGCTCAATTGTATTATACCACTACCGAAAAAGAGCTTTTAGCTGTAGTGTATGCTTTTGAAAAATTCCGCCCCTATCTTGTCCTTTCCACCACCATCGTGTATACCGATCATTCCACGTTGAAGTACTTGTTAACTGAGCAAGATTCTAAGCCAAGACTTCTTCGTTGGGTTTTGCTCCTTCAAGAATTCAACATTGAAATTCGTGACAAGAAGGGAGCCGAAAACTTAGCCGCGGATCATCTCAGTAGACTTGAGGATCCTTATCAAGGGGATCATCCGAACAAAGAGATCAATGACTCCTTTACCCTTGAGACCTTAATGTCTATCAACTCGAATTTTGATGAAACCCCGTGGTTCGCAGACATTGCAAACTACTTGGCGGGTGGAATTCTCATTGACGGGTTAACATCCCAACAAAAGAAAAAGTTCGTTAAAGATATTAAGACTTACTTTTGGGATGACCTGTATCTCTTCAAACAATGCGCTGATTTGATTATTCGCCGATGTGTTGATGGACCGACAACTTTAGACATTCTCGAAGCTTGCCACAAAGGACCCACCGGTGGTCACTTTGGTCCCAACTTCACCGCAAAGAAAGTGTTTGACTCGGGATTTTATTGGCCCTCCATTTATCGTGACGCTCACGAAATGGTGAAAAATTGTGATGCTTGCCAACGACAAGGCAAGATCACACATAAAGATGAGATGCCTCAAAATTTCATACAAGAATGTGAAATCTTTGATGTATGGGGCATCGACTTTATGGGGCCATTCCCTGCATCTAAAGGAAACAAATACATCCTTGTAGTCGTTGACTACGTTTCTAAATGGGTTGAAGCCAAAGCTTTACCCACTAACGACGCAAGGGTGGTTTGTAACTTTTTGAAGCAGCTATTCGCTAGATTCGGTGTGCCTCGTGCCATTATTAGTGATCGCGGGAATCATTTCTGCAATGATCAATTCGCAAGAGTCATGGCTAAGTATGGTGTAAATCATCGTCTTTCCACCGCTTACCACCCACAAACTAATGGGCAGGCTGAAATATCTAACCGAAGGTTAAAGCGAATTCTTGAACAAACCGTGGGAGAGCATCGTGCCTCATGGGCCGATAAACTTAATGATGCTCTGTGGGCTTTTCGTACCGCATACAAGACTCCGATTGGTTGTACACCATATCGTCTCATGTACGGGAAAGCATGCCACCTCCCTATTGAGTTGGAGCACAAGGCTTACCGGGCCTTGAAGTGGGCTAACTTCGACATCAACAAAGCCGGTGGCCTACGCAAAATCCAACTCAATGAGCTAAATGAACTCAGGAATGAAGCTTATGAAAATTCTTTGATCTATAAGGAAAAGACTAAGCTCATTCATGACTCTAAGATTAAAAATCGAGAGTTCCAAGTTGGAGACAAAGTTTTACTCTTCAACTCTTGGTTGAAAATCTTTTCGGGCAAACTCAAATCTCGTTGGTCCGGCCCATTCACCATTGCCCAAATTTTTCCATATGGTACTCTCGAGCTCGCTCAACCTAATGGACCTAATTTTAAGATGAATGGCCAACGAGTGAAGTTGTACTTTGGAGAGGACATCTCTCATGAGATGATTCCATCCCTCTCCACTTTTCCTTTGAATTAGTTCGGGACCGAGTCAGGCTCGTGACTCGGTTATCAAAAACAAGCGCTCCTCGAGAGGCAACCTGAGTATCTATCCTTTTGTGTTTTACCTCCTAAGTGTAAGGGGACCTATCTAGGCTGTTTGTGTTTGTGTTGTGATGTGATTACAGGGATGAATGCACTTTTGGAACCTTTGAAGAATCGTGCTCCCGTGTTATTCGCAATCCGGTTCTATCTCTCAACTATCGTGATTCAATTTTCTTCATACTCACATTTGAAATTGATCACGTTAGTTGTCTCCTCCTTTGCTTGATTTAACCAACGTGCACAATGTCATAAGTGTAGGGGAGACTTTTCCCACATACTTAAACATTGAGGAAAATGTTTATATTAAGTGTAGGGGAGACTTCTATCGAAGTTTTAAGTGGACTTTTCCATTAAAATGCCTTCGTTTAACCGGAAAATCATCTTTTTTAGCATTTTTCAAATTTTTAATTAACTTTGGCCATATAGTCGTAATTTTTAAATTTTTATCGTTGCTTTCATATGTATATATCCCACAATAAAGACAAAAATATTAATAAAGTGGTGTAGCTAGTTTAGAAGTCTTTGACATATTAGGCCCGTTGTGATTATTTTGACTCACCCCGAATAGACTTATCCAAGTTTATTCTAGCAAGTATCCTTCACCATGTAGACCTTAATTGGTTTATTAGGCTAAGCATCCACGAGTCTCATTACTTGAGATTTTAAATTGTGGAGAACGAGAAATGATAAGCCAATTATAAGTCAGTATTCTTGCACAAGCACACTTGGTGTGATTATAAGCCTATTCTCCCATTGCTTGCTAATAATTTATCTGCAATAAGTAAGGTCGTACGATTTTATTAAATAACTTAGCTTCTAGCCCAAGATCGTTTAAAAGTTGCTCGGTAATGATAACAGTTCATAGCCAAGGCATAACTAATGAAGCGGGGCGCGAGATTGGCGAGTCCGAAAAGGCCGTAACAAGGCATGAGGATTCCATTTTATTGCTAAAGATCCAAGGTGATGTGAAAAGTATTATTCCCAAAATCAATAGGAAGGATCAAGACGCACGACGAAAAGCAATCAACTCCCATAAAGATCATGGAGAAGTCTATCCGAAAAGACCCTAACAAGGTATGAGGATAAATAGATCCAAGTCCGAAAGGGAGGCGCATCGTTGTATCTCAAAATCCCAATTAACGATTGAAGAAATAATGATGAAGTCGTGGTCAACAATGTTGGAGTATCCCTCAAAAGTCTCCAAGTGAAGAAACTCTATTAACGAAGAGAAGACCATTATCTCCGTCTCTCAAGATATGAAGTATGAAGTACATGCCAAATATTGGCCCGAGAAAGGTCTCAAATCGTGAAGCGAGTTATGCCAAGATATGAACTTTTTGAGGTCCCGAGAAGCAGTTTTAAGAGAGTTTGTCCTTTAGCTAAATATTAATCAAATCGTCCTACTTTGCTTTCAGCCTAAATAAACTATCGCAATAAGTCCAAAAATGCATCTTCGTGATCATTCTAAGAAGACAATAAAATATAAGAGATACACCTAGGAATAAGGGATTTTAAGCATATAATTAAGCCATGTGTGTAAGTGTTTGATTTGCTAACTTATAATAACAATGATCTGGTTTTTAAGCTTAGTTTGGGGAACGTGAAACTTGAGGGTGATAAATCTTCGCAGCAACCAAAGCCCTAATGTAAGTCTTAGATCTCTTTGCAAGTTATTTCCATGTAGCTATTTTCAAGTGAAAATGGTTTTCTATCCCTTTTGTTTCCTTTAAAGCTTTATTTCTTCATAGTAGTTAAAATTTTTGTTTTAGTAGTATATTAATAAGGCCAAGGTTGATTGATTATGAGAAAAGTGTAAATTTTCTTTGTCACTAAGCATTGCATGAGGGCATGGGAATGGTTAAGTGTAGGGGATTTGATAGGTGTGAAAACACCCATCCTTTTACCACTTATTTCTTGCTAAAACAAGACCAAAACGCGTATTTAATGTCATTTGTTTGGAATTATGCGTGGTTTATGTGTTTGTTGTGTTTTCAGGGCCAACCGGATAAATATTGGAGAAAACATGGGATTGCACGGGTTTTATCGAAGAAAAAGACGAAAAGACGAAGTCTGTAGTCCAAGAGATGCAAAAGATTTGAAGTCAATGGGCCTATTTGAAGATTTATCGAAGAAAAGGACCAAAGATGGAAGATTTACATATGTCGAAGAACTCAAGTCTATTAAACGAAGAAGTTAAAAGACGAGTTGAATTTATTCGTCGACAAATCCCGAATCAAAATCGAAAACGTCAACTTTTCTGAAACGAAGAGAAGACAAGAAGAAAGGGAGAAAGCCCACTCACCAACCAACTTGAAGGCCTATAAATAGAGATCCCTTCACAACATTGGAGAAGAGTTTTTTCATTCCCAGTCTATTTCTTTTCTTGTTTCATAGGGTAACCAACACCATTAAGGTGTTGGTGATTTTTCATCTTTGTTTTCACAAATCTTGTAAGTTTTAATCTTTCCTTGTGATTGTTTAACCTTAATCTTTCAATATAATATTTCCTTTAATCTTGTTCATCTTTCTCTTTTTGATTCAAAGTCTTATGTTTTTATTTTGTTGAGTTTGATCTTAAAAAGTAAGTGGGTTTTGTGTTTTTGTTGATTTGATTTGATGTTTATCATTAGGAAATGATTAGTGGTTACTTTGGTTGAATATTTGGTAAAAACTTTGTTGATTTTGGTTAAATTCGTAGCTATGTTGGTTTCCCTGTTCTTCGCGTCTTCAATATTCCCCAGATTCCGAATCAAATTAATATTTCGGATCAAGGGTTTTTGTTAATTATTCCAGATCAGTCAAACATTCCGGATGAAGCATTTCAATATTTATTCCGGATGAGTTGAAAACATTCCGAACGAAGCTGTTGATTTAATTATTCCGAATGAGTGCAAAATATTCCGAATAAGCAATTTGTTAAATTTATTCCGAACCAGCTTTTCTTTCTATATTCCGAATGAAGCATTTTCGTTGATTATTCCGGATCAAAATTTTATTCCGGATCAACCTTTTATTCCGGATCAGCATTATTCCGACCAAAGGAATTTTATTCCGGATCAGCATTATTCCGAACCAAGGAATTTTATTTTGGATCAGCATTATTCTGAATGAGTTCATTTATTTCGAGTAAGCAACATTATTCCGAACCAGCAGTTCTCTTAGATTATTCCGCATGAGCATAATTATTCCGAACGAAGCCTTTGTTTTGATTTATTCCGGATGAAGCCTACATTCCGAATAAGCGGTTTATTCCGCATGAGTTATTCCGCATGAAGAGTTATTACGAATAAGCAATATTCTGAGTGAGTTGATTTATTCCGAACGAAGCTTCTTCATTGAGTATTCCGAATGAGCCTTTTGTCTTGATTATTTCGAATCAGTAGTTTTGTAAGTAAGGGTATTCAACTGTTTTACTGTTTAATTTTAATTCAATTTAAGCTTTATTTTATTAACTGCTTTTAGTTTAATTTTATATCTTTGCACATTTATATCTTTTTAGTAGAATAGAAAACCAATCCCCTTTTTAGTAACCAAGAACAACTATTCCACTTTGAACCGTGATCAATTCGAGAAGATACCGAGAAACGAACTTTCAACATAGCAAAATCTCTTGTATCAACCATCGTAGTCAAGATCGTAGTCTATGATCACAGTAATGGATCGCAAGTAGAAGCCCTAGGCTTATGCGATCACACTTACTCGATC
Source organism: Glebionis coronaria (assembly GCA_025667525.1). Taxonomy (NCBI): domain Eukaryota; kingdom Viridiplantae; phylum Streptophyta; class Magnoliopsida; order Asterales; family Asteraceae; genus Glebionis; species Glebionis coronaria. The sequence goes on along the minus strand of CM046882.1, from coordinate 120,797,559 downwards.
GGAACAAATAAAACCCTTAAACATGTTACGATGGGATTCAAAAGGCAAATAAGCAAAACCAAATAAGCACTTTCTCAAATAAGCATTTACCGAAACTTAACCAAATCTAAATAAGCACAAATTTAGAAACTTTTAAAACACTAAATAAGCAAAATTTATAAAACAAACGTTAAAAAAATTAAACTTTGGAAAACACTTAAAAAGAAATAAGCTAAACAAGAAATAAGCTATAAGCCACAATAATCTAAGATCTTGAATCGTTTAAAAACATTTATGAGAAAAAAAAGATAAACTTTTTAATCAAATAAGCATTAAGATTAAACAAGATGCATACTTAATCCGAATCAAGATAAAAATCAAAAACAAGAAAGGTAGAATAAGATAGATGATGAAAAGCTTGAACTTGAACTTGTAGATTAAGGACTCCAAATACAAGACTAAATGAAAATCTTAAAACTTGAAAGAAAAATGGAAGAAATCTAGAGAGAGAAAGTAGAATCACCTACTTCTCTATAAAGATATGAAAAACTAAGAAAAATAAAAATTGACAATCTAACTAACTAACACCCTCCTAATGAAGCATTAGGAGGGTATTTATAGGAGAAGGGAGTTGGTAGGATGCTTCCTTCTTTCTTCCTTTTGTCTTCTCATCTTTTTAAATGACTCGTCTTTCTCGACTTTGTCTCGGGATTAGTCGAATGATAATATGAACTCGTCTTCTAATTTCTTCATTTAGTTGACTTGGTTCTTCGACTTTATCAAAATTCCGTCTTTAGACTTTTTCTTCGATAAATCTTCAGAATAGGCCTTTGACTTCCGTTCTTCTTGCGCTTTTGATCTTTTGACTTCGTCTTTTGTCTTTTTCTTCGATAAAAGCCCGTGTTTTCTTCCTTTTCCATATTTTTGTCCTAAAACACAATAAAAACACAAACCACGCATAATTCCGACTTTTACGACATAAAATATACGTTTTGGTCTTGTTTTTATTATAATTAAGTGGTAAAAGGATAAGTGTTTTCACACTTATTATCCGTACATGTGACAATACTCTGGGGTGGTTCCTTATCAAGCCAAGTCCGGGCTTGTCCCTCGTGGGAGAAAGGAAAGAGGAGCAAACGAATTGCCTCTTGTGAAACCCCATTGTATTTAACAGTATTGGATAAGTGTACGAACCTTTTAATGTGACCGTGTGGATCATCATGAGTGCGACCTAAGAAAGGTGTTGCAGAAACCATTTGAATGAAACCGGACTTGAGCTCGAAGTTGTTGGCGTCGATAGCCGGTACTACAATCGCATCATCGTTGCCTTCGACGTGTCATTGCAAGAGTTCGATCATTGGAAGGTTCTCCATTGTGTTGACAACGGGAGGCTCTACAACAGGAGGATCAATAGTAGCGGCTTGAATGGACTTCCTTTTGCGTGAACCAGTACGCATACACCTACAAAAGAAAAGAAAAGCAAAGAAATAGAAGAAATAAAGTTAACGTGAAAAGAAAATATTTTTGGTACAAAATCTTTGAAAAAGAAATGCTTTTTATGATTTTTAAATGTTTTTGGATTTTTGAAATTTTTTATTTTTATGGATTTTTGAAAATTTTTGAGCAAGAAAAATAACGTTCAAGAGTGAACGGATCCCAAAATCCAACGCGTCTCTCACAAAAACTGTTAATCTTCACGAAAAGAGCCAGCAGCGGCACCATTTAATACATGGCTTTTACCAAGTATGAAAAGTTTATCGTTTCGTCTCGATGCGAATTGATCTTGGTTTTATGTGTGACTCAATTGTTCTTGGTGAACAGAAAATAAAATGATTATCTATTTCTAAATAAAAAGTAAAATTGTCGTTGAGTAAAGATAAAAATAAAGTAAATTTGAAAACTTCAAAATTAAACTAATACAAACAAGTTTAAAATAACACTAAGTAAAAATGTCAGGAAAAGTTAAATTTGAATTTAAAATAAAAATAAAGTAAAAAAGAAAATAAAAGCTAAAATTCTATCGGAATACCCCCTGTCGGAATCTCATTGGAATAAGCATCCAAGAAAATATATCGGGATGTATGTCGGAAACACCTTTCGGAATGAAAAATGCAATAGTATCGGAATATAGATCGGAATCCCAATCGGAATACCAAAACCCTCTTCCAATGGAAAATCTATTGGAATATCTGTCGGAAAGATAAACCCTTTTCCGATGGAGGTATCGGAATAACTATCGGAAGGGTAAACCCTTTTCCGATGGAATGTGAAACGCAATAAGCAAAAACCAAATAAGTTATTGTCTAATAAGCACTAATCGAAACTTAACCAAATCAACTTTAAAAAAAAACAAATAAACCACAATTTAAAAACTTTTAAAAACATGAATTAATCTAAATATTTAAAATCAACTTTTTATAAAAATAAACTATTAAAACACTTAACTAGAAATAAGGAACTAAAACAATAAGCACTAAACACAATAAGCTAAAACAATTTAACACATGAAAATCAATAAGCACATCAATAAAGCAAAAAGCATAAAGATTAAGCAAACTACATACTTTTACCAAATCAAACAAAAGATTAAAACAAGAAAGGAAGAAAAAGATTGATTATGAAAAGCTTAAATTTAAGATAAAGATTAAAGATTCAAGATTATAAAATATAAAGATGAAAGATTTAAAGAAAACTTGAAAGAAAATTTAGAGAGAGAAATTAAAACTAGAGAGAGAAAGTAAATACTCCTACACTTACCTTAAGGAAAAATTAAACTACAAACTAGCTATTATTCCTTAATGAAGTGTTTAAGGACTATATATAGGAGGATGAAATGTGTTGATGCTTTCTTCTTTCTTCTTGTCTCGGGATTTGTCGATATGAAATGAACTCGTCTTCTAATTTTCTTCTTTTATTAGATTTGGTTCTTCGACTTCGTTAAACTTCCATCTTTAGACTTTTTCTTTGATAAATCTTCAGAATAGGCCTTGGACTTTCGTTCTTTATGCACTCTTGATCTTTTGACTTTGTCTTTTGTCTTTTTCTTCGATAAAAGCCCGTGAAAGCCCGTGTTTTCTTCCCTTTTCACATTTTGGTCCTAAATCACAACAAAAACACAAACCACGCATAATTCCGACTTTTACGACATTAAATATACATTTTGGCTTGGTTATTATTATAGTGAAGTGGTAAAAAGATGGGTGTTTTCACGCCTATCAACATGATTATGAATATTCAATCACTTGGCCAATTAAACAATGAACATTTTATCATGATTGTGAGTATTCAATTATGGGATCACAGGAACATTACGTATGACTACATTTTTATGAGCATACAACCCTACAGTTGATTACATTGACGACTATTAAGCCACCTGGAACACATGAGCATGTGCATACATCTTAGGTTTATAAAAATCTAAAACCATGAGCACAGTTAATAATACCTACCAAGTACTTACATTTACTACAAAATATATGTTTATATATTTTCTATACACTTTAAATGACGCTATGAGTCAATGAAAGCCAACATTTCACATTTTAGCTTTACACTTACTATATATTATTACATTTTAAATAAGTGTCCTACTTTTATTTTATTTACGTTTATTAACTACTACTTATACTTTCACCACAAACCCTAAAACTTAACCATGTCACCTTAGAATTAAACGTACACTCACATTATTTTACCTAGACTATTAGTAACTCTACCAATTCACAAAAATCAAACACTAAACAATCCTAGACACCAAAACCTAGCCGGATACCACTTAATCTACACTTAAGCTAACTAAAAACCTATGTGCACTACACAAAACCATTACCTATACTTGTACTACACTAGCTCATTAAACCAAACACTATTGTGGACTTCCCATGTCCCCTTGACCTCCTATGCGACGACTAAAAACCCCCAACAAGAGGCAAGTGTACATTTGTTTCATTTAAGGATTGTGTACCATAAATCTTACCTAGGATATGTTTAGTACTATACTAGGATACTAAATCTACTTTGACTCTCTCTTTTGCGTGGCCTAAACCGAACCACAACAAACCATCACCTCACTTGGATATAAACATATACACTAACACTTTCACTCCATCCATATCTCTTAATCTCACTCTCGATTAAACAAGAACACACACATATAAACACATTTACTACCCCAAATCTTTGTATCAAGGCCCATTTAGTGCTAACATTTACTACTACTACAAGAATCTTGGGTAACAAGGCACACAAAGCAATCCTAGGTCGCGGCTATAACAAACCATACATGTAGATCTTGGTAGTTCAAGGAGTTCATAGCTAGTTTTCATCACTTGTCACCAATCTCACTAACAAGTAAGTGTATCCACCTCCATTCTCATTGTCATTCTCTTACAATCTCATAAAAGATATGGACATGAACACCTATTACTTGTGAATCTATGAAAACCTTGACTAGATTAACATGCACACGTAAAAACACTTCACAAACTCAAACCCTAGATAGATCTATAACCCACGGCTTGAATTTATTTACATAGGAGACATGTCTAATCTTTAAACCTAGATAAACTAGCATTAGCCTTGCCCTAATCCCTAATGAACTAAGCTTGATAAGCTAGAAGAATAAGCATTGAAATATAAGCCTACAAGCCACGAATCAATAAGCTTCTAAGCCCATGACTCACGACTTATTATTAAGCCGTGTATAAGCTTAAGCCCACTAGGCACATTAGAGTAATCAGTTTATTTTGGAACTAGATAAATGCTTAGATAATTTTCCTAAGTCCAGATAAGCCCAAAGAATAAGCCCACTAAGCCTAAAACCAAACCGAACCTTTATTGGGCTTAGTAAGCCTATTAAGCCCTTAAAACACTATTCACGAACTTTTCATGCCAAAAATGTAATATTGTGAAAGTATAGGTTTTTTTGTATAGTTATATACCACTTAAATTATTTTTGAGACATTAGTAAAGTCTAGGGACTATTTTGTACTTTATCGGAAGTTAAGGGGTATTTTTAATTATACCTGAGAGTTATACAAACCATAAGGACTATTATTTCCATTTTATGAAAGTTAAACGAGCCCTAGATATTTACTTGGTGTCCTTTAATGATTTTCGAAACTCCAAGGACCATTTATATCATTTATTAAACTTAAAGCAAGCCCTAGGGACTTGCTTTGCAATTAACCAAATGTTTAAAAACCCTAGGGGCTGTTTTGGTCATTTGCTGGAAGTTATATAAGCCCTAGGGGCGGTTTTTGAAACTATGTTAACGGATTAGGACTAACCTTGCAATAAAACTTAACGGATGAAACCCTAGGGGTACTTTCTGTCATATAACAATTGTATTGCAAGCCCTAAGGGCTGTTTGGAAACTTCCTTTTTTACAAGGACCTCAGTGCAATTTAACTTAAGTTTATTTTAATTATTTAATTAAATAAACTAAAAGGATTTAATATGAAACTTATGTAAACCGGGAGGACTAATTTTATACATTTGAAACTTTAAGGAATTTTGTGAAACATTATATTTTGCAACTCTTAATTAAATAAAAATCACTTATTTAATTAATTATACTGTTAAAGTTAAAACGAGTTAAATACATTTTAAGAAACTAAAAGTGTATATATTTCGATAACTTACTAATAGTTTAACGTTTAAAAATGGTAACAACTTATTAAATTATGATCATGCATTTTTATCAACTACATTTATATGTGCATTTTATTTGTGCATTTACTGAGACCCATATAAATTACCTAGGTAATTCCACTACTTCTGATCATACCGTGCCAGTCTACTCAATGACTTTATCATTACTGAATCACCAATAAGGTGAGTTCATGGCCCCATATTTTACAGCTTTTATAACTGGGGAAGAAAACATACTAATTATTGTTGGGTCCAGTGGTTGTGGATCTTGCAGCCTGTTGAGGATGGTGAACGACTTCTGTAATCATAACTCTATTCACAGAGAGACTCTTAATGTAATACAAAGTATAAGTGCGGAATACAAATACTAAGATCAAGAAGAAACAGAATCACTAAATAACTTGACCCTTACTAAGGATTTCTACTATTGATATGAAATGAATACTGGTGAAAGGTGTCTCTAACCCTTCTACCAATGGGTTCCTTTAATACTACAAGGAAACACTAAAACTACATTAAACATAAACGTGTAACTCTTGATATGCATATCCTTTCCTAAGATATCTCATGCATATCCCAACAAACTACTAAGAATAATATTGTTTGACTTTCTACTAGACCAGGAGCACGTGTTGATCCTACTACTAATAGGACCAGGAGGAACTACATACCTCCTAGTTCATCTATTACAAATAACTATTACATAGGTCCTACCAATCCTCCCCTAAACTTGAATTTGACTGGTTGAGTTCAAGTTTCTTGGTAGATCTTGCAAAATTAGCACGAGGATTGAAACAGCAAAACGAAAGCAGCAAAATAACCATCAGAAGTGAAAGCACAGAGAACGCTGCAACTAAGAACTCTAAGAAGCTTCTTGAAAGCTTGGAACATATCTGCACGTGTTGAATCTTCATAGCAACATGAGTAGATTTGAGAAGCCTATTAACTGGTACAACATATCACTAGGAGTAACTGGTACAACAGGAGTACCCAAAGGATACACAAAGCCTCCTTGAGTAGCTGCTGTAGTAGCATCTTGTTGTTGCTTAAGCAGTGTATCAAGAGCTCCTTGTGAGTCCACAATGTCTGATGAAGTAGAACTAACAGAAGTAGCAGCGTTATCGGGAGCGACTGTTGTGGAATAGGATGGGATGAAAAAAATGTCATCATCCTCATCGGAGTCCGAAAAGCTAGACGTAGCATCTGTACTAGAAGACACAAACACTTGTGGACCTGCATTTTGGTTAGTTTTGAAACAGAAATATCCCAATGAGTCACTAAGATAATCAAGATCAAAATACCATTCAGGACCTTTGCCTTGGATGTTTGTCTTCTCCTCTAAGTACCTGAGATTAATAGTTTCAATGACACGCTTGGCAGTGAGATTGTATACCCTATAGGCTCTCGAGTGAGCTGAATATCCCATAATGTAGACTTCATCCGCCTTACCATCAAATTTCCCCAAATAGTCTCTTGTATTTAGAATGGTGTCAGGACAGCCAAATGGCTTCAAATGAGTAATGCTTGGGACTTTAGCTGTGAGTAGCTCATAGGGAGTCTTCTTATGTGGATTGGTAATGGAGACCCTATTCAGCACATAACACGTAATGTTGATAGCTTATGTCCAAAACATAGTCGGAAGCTTGGAATTGGCAAGCATGGTTCTTGTAGCTTTAATAAGGGTCATGTTTTTCCTTTCTACAACACCATTCTGTTGATGAGTCCTGGCAGCACTATAATTTCTTTTGATACCTTTGGAATTGCAAAGTGCTATGAGGTCTGCATTCTTGAACTCAGTTCCATTTTCACAACGAATACCTTTCACCTTCTTGGACAACTGATTGTCAATTAGGGCAATGAAGTCTTTGAGAATGGAGTTGGTCTCACTTTTGGCATCCAGAAAGAAAACCTACGTGAACCTGCTATAGCCATCAGTTACCACAAGACAATAGTGTTTATGGTCAATGCTCCTAATAGAGGTAGGACCAAACAAATCCATATGTAGTAGCTGCAATGGTTCAGTTATTAAGCTGAGAGCAGTAATGGCTTTAAAAGATGCTTTGTGCTATTTGCCTTTGCTGCAAGCAAGGGAATTGATTTCATTTATGAACGTTTTGGGAGGTAAACTAGAGACCAAGTTCATATTTGCCAGCTTGTGAATGGTCTTGAAGTTTACATGCCCCATCCTCCTATGCCATTTGGTGGCTTCATCTTCTGATGCTTTGGCAACCAAACAGGCTAGTTGACCAGCAGGATTAACTTCATTCAGCTTGATACTGTAGAGGTTATGTCTTCTTGGGATTTTGAGTAGAACATGGGAGTCATCCGGTAACTTAAAGTCTTTGAACAGGTGCTTCAGTATCCGTAAAGAGGACAAACTGCTTCTTGTCACTAATCTGAGAGACAGAAATCAAGTTGAAGTGTTGAAGTTCTTCCACATAGTAAACCTGGTCAAAATGAAAGCAGCAAAATAACCATCAAAAGTGACAGATGGCTATGCTTACTCTACGTGTTCATAAGTTTGAAAATAAGGCTGGTAGAAATTCAGCTGCAACCTAAGAGAGCCAGCCAGGTTTCATAGGAGTAAAGTCAAATGCTATAGCTGTCAGCAGCAAGGACATTTTTCTAGGGAGTTCCCTAACAAAAATGACCAGGAGAAGAACAGGTATTCAGCTTTCAAGGTTCAAGAGCTTAAGGATGAAAAGAAAGCTTTGGTGTCGGTTAATACCATGGTCAACTGGAATGAGCATGAGACTCTAGCATTGGAATCAGTTAAGTCTTCTACTGATGTGTTTGCTATGATTCTGGTCACATATCTGATGCAGAGGAAGCAGAGGAATTTGCTGTCATGGGAATCTCTCCTTAGGTACAAAATTGCCCTCTTGGTTGTGATGATAAATACTCAGCCCTCTTAACTCAATGTAATGAACAAAATGCTCAAAATGACAAATATTTTTTAGAAGTTCAAGCTTATAAGAGTTATCTAAAAACTTTAGAACAACAAAAGAAGTGGCTTCAAAATACTCAACTTGAATATGAGGATAAGATTAGAGTCTTAAGCATTGATTTAGAGAATACCATTAACATGCTTAAATATATTGAAAAACTTAACACTGAGAGTGTTGGGACATACAGATTTGATGATTACAAAACCTATAGGCAGAGATGAAGACAGAAGAAACAATAAGGACCTAATATGTAATATTAGGTTAGCTTAGTTAGTAAGCTAGGGTTTGGCTTGTAAACCCTAGTCCCTCTATTATATAAAGAGGGTTAGACACACATGTTGAGCATTCATTCATATACAATGTAAACTAAAGGTGTGTGTGTGTTCCTCCTGGTGTCAAGCCTCTAAGGCACCAGGAGCTAGTAGTCAGTAGCTTATTAGTATTTTATGAATAAGAAAGCCTTGTTCATAACTTTGATTGTGTTCTTTAGTATGTTCCGCTGTGCTTACAATCATTGTTATCATATCCCAGATGAGTCTAGATCCTAAGACTCAACAAGTGGTATCAGAGCTTGTTGGCTCTCGATCTGGTTGATCTACAAGGTTTTCATTAGTATTTTCAGTTTTTATATAAATAAAGTTGCTGATCTAGGGTTTTTCCCAACAAACCCTAGATGATTCGCTGTCATGTTGCTGCTGATCTGTCGTATATCAGGTTGCTATTGGTTCTTTGATGTGGCTGTTGATGCTGCTGTGTTCGTGCTCGTGATGTGATTATGTTAGCTTTGGTGAGTTGATCACTGATCAATGATGAACCCTAGCAGAATTATAACCAAAAATACTTGCTGCCTATATTGTTTTTGTTTCTTGTTGCTGCTGACAGACTTCATTGTTGCTGCCAAGAATGTGATGAACAATGAAAAATCCTTGTAAGGGTTTCATGTTCATTGCAAATAGGTGATGGTGTCCATTGTTGGTGGTTACAAATTCGCGTTTCTGTACCTGCTGTGATGATTTTCATTGTAAATGTGATTGTGGTCTACTGTTCATCACTCGGAGATACAAGAGTTTTGTGCAATGGTAGCAGGAACACGAGTTTATCACGTGAGATCTTATATCGTGAAAGAAGATGTGATAAGGTTCTGTTCGAATTGGGGTTACAGCATGATGTGGGTGTACGTTTGTGGTTTTTGTAGCAGATCATTAGGGTTCTTATAAACCCTAGAGCATGTCTGATAGGGAAGAAAAGATTATTGCCGCAGGTTATCATATCAAGATACTGCCATAAGGACCACATGATTTATCCAAGACATCAACGTGTCTCGGCTGTCCACGTGAGTGACAGAGGCAAGAGAGGGAATGTGTGCTGAGGTGTGTGATTACGAGGTACTGTTTGATAAGCATATGTGGTCCATATCAAATTGCACATAAATATTCAAGAAAAATCAAGTGACAGCTACAACAACAGAATTAGTGACAGTTCATGCGTCACTAATTTTATTGGAAGGATATTATTTTGGTTTAACAGCAGTTCGGCGAGATTAAAAAAAATATAATAAATTAAAAACAAACAAAAAATGAAAAAAAGAACGGGGTTCGAGATGCTACTGGTAGGTTTTCGTTACTGCTGGTCACTCCTACTGGTGAGCTATGGTTACTTCTGGTCATTGAAGTTGATGCTTGATTATTTATTTGATGTTGTAGTTAAGTTTCACAAATTTGTTTCTTATTATATCAGCATTTAGGTGAGCAATACACCTTGTCTTTGGACTAAATATATTGTTACAGCTTACAACTGGCTCATAGTTGTGAAGGTTAGCAGTTCCCATGTACCAAAAACTGTTGGTGAGAAATACACCTTGTCATTTTGATAAAAAATATATCATTTTGCTTAAATATATTGTTATAGCTAACAGCTGGCTCATAGTTGTGAGGGTTATCCGTTCCCGTGTACCAAAAACTGGATAAAATGCATGATATAAGACACAAGTTTGGGAGGTTCCACTTCTTCATCAAATTGGTTCTACTTGATTTTCTTCATCAGTGATCACTCAAAGGAACCTATCGGATTGGACATGCACTTCTTCAGGGGAAGCATACATGGATCGAGGGGAAGCTTAGTCTTCCTGGTGGATTCCTACTAGTCGGTTCCTACTGGTCGTTTCTACTGGTCGCTCCTACTGGTCGCTCCTACTGGTCGTTTCTACTGGTCGTTCCTACTGGTCGTTCCTACTGGTCGTTCCTACTGGTACGTTATGGTTTCTTCTGGTGGTTTTTGCTGGTTCCTGCTGTTCGTTTAAAAAAAAAAGGGGAGTTCATCTTGACGGGGGGTATAGATCGTTTCGGAGGTTCAGTTTATGCTATAATTCTTAACTGGAACAGTTACACGCTCTTTTACAAATATTTGGGGGGGCATATGATACCATAAAGTTCATGATATGATCATCACAAAATTAGCATGATCATAAGCATCGAGTGGTTTCTGGTTGATCCGTCAGAGCTCACTGAGACTATCGGCCATTGCATGTGATCGCCATGCATATACTGACTACAAGAATTATTCAAAGACATTTTATTACATGATATTGTAATAAGCATGTCTTTTTCATACTGAAGGAAGGAATGATCTATGCCACTGAGTTCAAGATTCAAGAGATGGTTAGTATGATTGTTTATATACTTAACCATCTACATGCATCACTTAAGGGGAAGCGTCTACGAGTTGCACAAGACCCTATTTGCTGATTACAAAAAGGGGAAGATTAGTTAGATGTGCAGCTTATTATCGTGATGACATGTTCGAGAATTGTTTCTTCATGCACATTGTTTTGTAATATCAAATAGGGGAAGATTGTTGGGACATACAGATTTGATGATTACAAAACCTATAGGCAGAGATGAAGACAGAAGAAACAATAAGGACCTAATATGTAATATTAGGTTAGCTTAGTTAGTAAGCTAGGGTTTGGCTTGTAAACCCTAGTCCCTCTATTATATAAAGAGGGTTAGACACACATGTTGAGCATTCATTCATATACAATGTAAACTAAAGGTGTGTGTGTGTGTTCCTCCTGGTGTCAAGCCTATAAGGCACCAGGAGCTAGTAGTCAGTAGCTTATTAGTATTTTATGAATAAGAAAGCCTTGTTCATAACTTTGATTGTGTTCTTTAGTATGTTCCGCTGTGCTTACAATCATTGTTATCATATCCCAGATGAGTCTAGATCCTAAGACTCAACAGAGAGTATTGAGGCAAAACAAGAAATGCAAGAAAAATTAGATGCTACATTATTAAGATTTGATAAATGGGAAAAAGCACCTAAGAATCTTTCCAAGCTAATAGATAGTAGCATGTTTGGTAGAACTAAGAGAGTTTAGGTTTTGACAAATATATTGGTCCAGATGATGTTTTTGATTTATCCTTTTCAAGTGTCTTTGATCCTGACAAAGAGGAGGAGGGAAAACCTAGTTACAATATGTTTAAACCAGCTGGAGCAATGCATGCAGTTCCTCCACCTCTTACATGAATATTTATGCCCATATCCATGCATACAGACTTGGATGGATCACAGATACATGAGTCTCCAAAAAGCTCTACTAATACTAATGAATTTTTCTCTTGTACTTTCAGTGACAAGGCAAGTGACTATGCATCATGTGGTTCAAGTGAACAATCAAGACTTCAAGTCCCAAGACAAATGACATTGCTACTACTAGTGCTAGGATGAGTGATGAGAGAGTTTCTACTGCTTCTACTTCCATTGTTTTGAATTCTAGTTTGTTGAAATCTAGGAATGTTGATTCTCCTAGAGTGGTTTGTAATAAGAATAGCAGTATAAAACAATATCATTTGAATAAAAGATCATTTAAAACATGCTTTGTTTGTGGTAGTAAATTTCATTTGATTAAAGATTGTGATTTTTATGATCAAAAGCCTCCTGGTTATCATGCTTATGCTACTCCTGGTCCACCAGGAGCTGCTCATATTGGTGTGGGTTTTGCTTCTAGAAGATTAAATCCATGTGCCCAATCTTTTCTTTCTACTAGAAGGACCTTTCCTTCAGCTTCTTATTCTTGGAGAAGCAATACCTGCACCCCTAATAAACCAACCAGCAATTACTTTTAGAATTTTAATCAGAATTATGCTACTACTTCAGACCAAATGCATTTTGGATTGGGATATTTGGGTTCTGTTGTTAAGCCCTCGGCAGGTTGTTCTTGGTCACAAAATAACACCCATATGATGCACAGGCAACGCAAGAACAACGGTGGATCTCATCAATCTTCTTGGCTATCTACTAATGATCCACAAGGCAGACTCAAGCCTGAAACGGTTTTGGTCCCCTTAAGACACTAACTTTTACATATGACTTGTGTGTTGTTGTAGATTACTCCATACCAAGATCCATCTCTTGTAATAGTAGATAGTGGATGCTCTAGGAGCATGAAAGGGAATAAAGGACTTTTGACTAACTTTGTACCATTTCAAGGCGAGAAGGTGTACTTTGGAGCTGGTGAAGGAAGGATCTCTAGAAAAGGAACCATTCAGACCCCTAACCTTAATTTTGAGCAGGTTTACTATGTGGAAGCACTTCAACACTTCAACTTGATTTCTGTCTCTCAGATTTGTGACAAGAAGCAGTTTGTCCTCTTTACAGATACTGAAACACTGGTGCTGTCCAAAGACTTTAAGTTACCGGATGACTCCCATGTTCTACTCAAAATCCCAAGAAGACATAACGTATACAATATCAAGCCGAATGAAGTTAATCCTACTGGTCAACTAGCCTTTTTGGTTGCCAACGCATCAGAAGATGAAGCCACCAAATGGCATAGGAGGATGGGGCATGTAGACTTCAAGACCATTCACAAGCTGGAAACTATGAACTTAGTCTCTGGTTTACCTCCCAAAACTTTTCGAAATGACATCAATTGCCTTGCTTGCAGCAAAGGCTAACAACATAAAGCATCCTTGAAAGCCATTACTGCTCTCAGCTTAATAACTAAACCATAGTAGCTACTACATATGGATTTGTTTGGTCCTACCTCTATTAGGAGCATTGACCATAAATACTATTGTCTTGTGGTAACTGATGGCTATAGGAGGTTCACGTGGGTTTTGTTTCTGGCTGCCAAAAGTGAGACCTACTCCATTATCAAAGACTTCATTGCCCTCATTGAGAATCAGCTGTCCAAGAAGGTGAAAGGTATTCGTTGTGAAAATGGAACTAAGTTCAAGAATCCAGACCTCATATCACTTTGCAATTCCAAAGGTATCAAAAGAGATTATAGTGCTGCCAGGACTCCTCAATAGAATGGTGTTGCAAAAAGGAAAAATAGGTCCCGTATAGAAGCTGCAAGAACCATGCTTGCTGATTCCAAGCTTCCGATTATGTTTTGGACAGAAGCTGTCAACACTGCGTGTTTTGTGCTGAATAGGGTCTCTATGACCAATTCACATAAGAAGACTCCCTATGAGCTACTCACAGCTAAAGTCCCAAGCATTACTCATTTGAAGCCATTTGGCTGTCCTGACACCATTCTAAATACTAGTGACTATTTGGGGAAATTTGATGGCAAGGCGGATGAAGGCTACATTATGGGATATTCAGCTCACTCGAGATCCTATCGGGTATACAATCTCACTGCCAAGCGTGTCATTGAAACTATTAATCTCAGGTACTTTGAGGAGAAGACAAACATCTAAGGCAAAGGTCCTCAACGGTGTTTTGATCTTGATTATCTTAGTGACTCATTGGGATATTTTCGTTTCAAAACTAACCAAAATGCAGGTCCACAAGTGTTCGTCTTCTAGTGCAGGTGCTACGTCTAGCTTTTCGGACTCCGATGAGGATGATGATATTTTTGTCATCCCATCCTATTCCACAACAGTCGCTCCCGACAACACTACTACTTCTGTTGGTTCTACTTCATCAGACATTGTGGACTCACAAGGAGCTCTTGATACACTGCTTAAGCAACAACAAGATGCTACTACAGCAGCTACTCAAGGAGGCTTTGAGTTTCCTTTTGGTACTCCTGTTGTACCAGTTACTCCTAGTGATCCTATTTTTACTCCTAGTGCAAGTTTAACACCTATTGGAAGCCCTATTAGTGATCCAACTTCCACAACTAGGTTCTTTGGTCCTTCTGACCTAGGAAACTATCAAAAGAAGTCTTCAACTAAGCTGGATGATATTCATAAGCAACCAATAGATGGCCTTTTCGACTATGCTTCGTATGATGATGGCATAGTTGGGGATCTTAATAACTTGTCATCAGAAGTAGAAGTAGCCCATACTCCTATTCAACAGATCCATAAAGTGCATCCTACTACTCAAATCATAGGAGATCCTGGTTCTATTGTCAAGACTTGCGGCGTGAATAAGAAAGCATCTTCTGGTCATCATGCTCTTGTAAGCTACATTGAAGACCAAAAGCGTAATAATCACACAAATTTTAGTCACTGTTTGTTTGCTTGTTTTCTGTCAAAGGTGGAACCTAGGTCTGTCTCACATGCTCTTGAGGATCAAAGTTGGGTGGAGGCTATGAAGGAGGAGATGCGGCTATTCTTGTTTCAGAATATTTGGATCCTAGTTGATTTACCAGATGGAAAGACATCAATTGGTACCAAATGGATTCTCAAAAACAAGAAAGATGAAAGGGGTATTGTGGTGAGGAATAAGGCTAGACTAGTAGCACAAGGTCACACTCAACTTGAAGGAGTTTACTATATTGAAGTTTTTGCTCCTGTTACAAGAATTGAGGCCATTCATCTGTTTTTGGCTTTTGCTTCTTATATTGGCTTTACAGTTTTTCAGATGGATGTCAAGAGTGCATTTCTATATGGCAAGATTGATGAGGAAGTATATGTCACTCAACCTAAGGGCTTTGTGGATCCCCTTCATCCTAAGAAAGTCTACAAGGTGGTCAAAGCTCTTTATGGACTTCATCAAGCTCCCACAGCTTGGTATGAGCGTCTATCCACTTTCTTGTTGAAGCATGGCTATAGAAGAGGCACTATTGACAAAACATTGTTCCTTAAGAGGAATGCCAAAGAAATCATCCTGGTTCAGGTATATGTGGATGATATTATCTTCGGTTCTACTAAGAAGGAATGGTGTGATGAGTTTGAACAACTAATGGAAGGCGAATTTCAGATGAGTGCCATGGGAGAACTAACCTTTTTCCTTGGTCTTCAAGTCAAGCAGCAGTCGGATGGTATCTTCATTAGTCAAGATAAATATGTTCATAAGATAATTAATAAGTTTGATGTGGAACCTCTTAGACCAGCAGCAACACCTTATGAAGTAACTAAAGTCAAACTCAAGAATGAGCCAGATCCCCCTGTAAATGCTCATATGTACAGGTCAATGATTGGCTCACTCATGTAATTGACAGCCTCACGCCCGGACATTATGTTTGTTGTTAGTGCTTGTTCTAGACATCAGGTGGCACCAACTGTTTCTAATTTGAATGCTGTCAAGAAAATCTTCAAGTATATCAAGGCACAACCCAAGCTAGGCTTGTGGTATCCAAGGGAATCACTGATACTTGTAATTTTCACACTTGTTTAGGAAAACATGGTCAATAGGGTAAGTATTAAGTATGACAGTTTAGGAAAACCGTGCACTGATGACCCAAAGTGAGTTCGTTCTCAAGGAGGCTTGGTGTGTGTGTTAAACTTGATTAAGTTTGAGATTAATATTGAGAAATGAGAATGGGAAAGAAAATGATGACGATTACGATTATGATTAAACTACGACGAAAGCTAAAACGTAAAACGTAAAAACGTGACGAAATTTAAAAATTACTCTAATAATTCCTAGAAAATCACAATAAATTCCTAAAAATGCAATTAGAGTTTACCAAAAATCAAAACTTTTACTTAATTAAAAATTAATTTTTTAATGCTAATTAAAGCCCTAAAAATCAATTTAATTAATAAAAAGCCCAAAATAAGATTTTTCAATTTGTAAACCTTTAAAATAACTTAATGAAATAAGATTTTTCAATTTGTAAACTTCTAAAATTTATAAAATGATTAAAAATTAAAACTAAATATTAAAATAATATTAAAATTCAAAATTTATAAAAAATTCTAAAAACTTGCAAACTAATTTATTTTAACTTAATAAAACCAGAAATGAAAGTGAAATGACCTAAATACCCCTATTATGCCTCCAAATGGGCCAAAAGTGAAAACAAATTGCTAAATGGGCTTTTTAGGCCCGATAAGAAAAATGTTAACCAAATGAGCCCAAAACTTCCAGATAAGCTTAAAATTGGATTTTAAACACAAAACTCTAAAGGCCCAAAAGCTAAGAGAGTGCTTATCACAGCTTAATAGAAAACGGCTTATTCTTAATGGGGTTTTTGGCCCATTAAGCCATAAGCTAATCCCATAAGCTGAAAATTGACACACATCCTTCTTTTGAGATTATAAAACAATTTGTAAAAAGAAACAATGAAAAAGCTCAAGAAATAAGCCTGAAATAAGCCAAGACTTTCTACACAAAACGACAAAATAGTCGTTTTCAAGTTCAAGACCACTTCAAGAGCTGATTCAAGTTGCAAAAGGTTTGTAATGACTTAATTAAGCTTAATCAACAAAAAGATTTCAAATAAGCACAATAAATAAGCTGAAATGAAGAATAAGTTGTTTTGGAAAAAGACAAAGTAGTCGTTTTCTAGTGAAAAGCTAAAATCAAAAACTGTAAACCTCAAAACTGACTTATAAGCTAAAAATAATAGGTTCTATCACAAAAAACAAGTTGTTGCACAATAGAATAAGCCAGATAAGCTTATCAATAATCTGTTTGAAAAGTAACACTAGCAGTGGCTAGCAGCAGTGGGAAAGGAGTTCCCACTGCTTGTGAACTGATTTGACTTTTTAATGAGATTTACTTGGAGATTTTGGATAATAAGGGCACCCCTACAACCAGTGAGTTGTAGGGAGTCACAATCAAGCAAGAAATCAACAAATGATCAAGCCAATTAGTACAGTTTAAACAAAATGCGCACAGACATGAAAATAAGCCAAATCTGATGGTATTAAGCAATGTTTAACAGGAATAAGCTAACCAAAGTCCACCAAAAGCATACAACAATTCAAATAAACTTAGTTGAACACAAATAAACTTGTTTCATGCAATGGTTTCAAGATTAGACCTAGTATTAAACCCTAAATGACTTAACTGATATTACTGATGAACACACAAACCCTATTTGCTGAACTACTTGACCAAGAAACAAATTTCAAAGCCTCAAATCCACTAGTCAGATTGCACAAACTTTGATTTTCCACTTGTTAGCCCTAGTTAAGCATAAGTTCTAGGTGATAACCAAGTTTCAGTTCAAAACAACCTATAACAAACTAGTTTAAAGCAAAGATTCAGGTTCAAAGCATAAAGTAAGCAGCTTTTACACTAAAACAACCTAATAACAGATGCAAACATAAAGCAACCTTTAACACCTACTCAAATGCTAACAAATACCACATATCATGCAGTCCCAAACACTAGTTAAAAACCTTTGAATCAAGTTTAACAAAGAAAAAGTGTTTTTCAGTCCAAGAAAATGTTAAATATGCATCATAACAACAATATCATGCAGTTAGAACAAGAATCCATGCATCAAATAGCACCATATCATAGCAGACATCATAATCACTTGAAAAGTCTTAAAAAGGAAAGAAAAAGTTCACCTAAAGGATGTACTTCCACACCCCCTATGTTAAAGCTTAAGTTCTAGCTTGAACAAGAATTAGCTTCCAACAAAACACCCTGCTAAGATCAACCAAGTGAGTGATAAAGTTTATAAAAAAAATGAAAGAGAAACAGATTTTCTCCAAAGTTGTACCCCACAACTTGAATCCTCCCAAACCAGAGGCCTCACTTCACCTTGATAAGTTGTTATCAGGGTGATATGATCAACCTTAGATCCAAAAGCTTCAAGTGTTGAACAAGAAATTTGGATAAATCACAGATTTTTGGAAAACTTTTGAAACAACTTGCATAAACTTAAAAACCAAACTTTTGAAAACCTTGAATCACAACAAACTTAAAACATAAACAAACAAGTAAATTAAATGATTGGAAATTAGATTTCGTCAATAAACTTAAACACTTTTTCATTCATAGAATAAAGGATTTACAAAGCTTTGACCAAAGAAAACAAAGAACAAGTGAAAAAGATAAACCTTAAGGCCTTTATATAGGCTACAAGATGTTCTAGAAAGCTGATAAGAAACTATAACCCTAATGCCTGAAGTCCCAAAAATGCCCCTTTTAAGTTTGAATATTTTTTAGTCCATGTGAAGTTCTTCGCGTCTTGTGAAGGTGCCAGTAAGTGTGAAATGATCCAAGGCGTCCAAATGAAGCTTAGGATGAAAGCAAAGCCGTGGGTCGTTGATTCCCTGGCATGTTTTTGTTTGGAAGTAAATAGTGGGGCAGGGGAGGGTTGTAGTATCATGTGAAGTGATGGTGATGGAGGTTTAAGGGTGGGTTTAGGTTTAGTTAACCCTTAATCATAATTCTGGACAAAATTAGGGTCTAATTCCAACTAATTAAGAAAACCCTAATTTGTATTCTTGAGTGAACAGTAGTGGTTTTGATCGGATTTGGGATTTAAAAATGTGATTAGGCGTCAGTTGATTAACTAATTAATAATTAGTTATAAACATAGGTTAGTGGGGTGTGAGGTGGCAGCAGGGTGGGCTGTGATTGGTGGGTTTTGTGAGTGGGGTGAGGTGCCAACATGTGGTTGGTCTAGGTTTGTTTCTTTGTCTGCCAAGTTTAACCCCTCACCATTCTTCTTTGTTTCATTCATGTTTTAAACCATCCAAACTCGAATTTCTTTGTTATGAAAGTTTTGGTTATTGTATTTTGGCCACAAAAACTTTCCAAAGGGTTTATAAAGGACTTGTTTTGTAATTTAATGATTTTTGAAGGGTTGTTCTTGGCATGTCTTCATACTTCAAGGTCTTCAATTGTATTCTTGTCTTCATGGAGGACTAAAAGTGACAATTCTTCAATTTTGAGGGACCATTCTTGCCAATTCTTCAAAGTTGAGGGTCCTTTTTGTAATTTTGACAAACTTTAGGGACCAAACTTATAATTATGAATATACAAGGGTATAAAGTGTCAATTCTTCAATAATTAAGGACCCTTCTTGTACATTCTTCAATTCTTCAAGTTCTTTTCTTGGAAAATCAACTCTAGGGCCCGGTTCATTGTACGGCTTCTTTTCCCGTGTTCGTTTTTGATTGTTTCTTGTGATCTTTTGTCATTTTCTCGATATCCGTACCTAAAATACACATTGAACAAACACAAGCATATATTTGGCACTTTTTATGATATTTTAACCATTTTAAGCTCGTTTTGGACGATGAGACTATGTATAAAAGCAGTCTCATCACTCCCTCATACTAAACCATTGTCGTGCCCTCACGCAATGCTAGAATAAAGTATCTTAGCATCTCCAAAGTTCATTTTTCATTTGTTATCGACTTTTATTGAAACTTAAACTTACTACACTACTACTACTAGCTACTACTTGCGTTTTAGACATAATGTATGATTTTCATCACAAAATGGGACGTTTAGGTTCATAGAGTAAGAACACGTGAATGCTTCGTTAGAAATAATTTCGTCGTCCTCGATTTTCACCCAATTCCATGCCAAGCGTGTAACGAGATCATTGTCATTATAAGTTAGTAATGCTAACACTACTCATATGCCTTAATCACGTACTTAGACTCCCTTAATCCTAAGTGGTATCTCTTATATTTTATTTTTGTCTTGAATGTTCACGAGGATACATTGTTTGACTTATGCGATGATAGAGAGTAAGGTCCAAAAATAGAGTCATAACGGTGTAACCAAGACCATCGAATTAATAACCTCCCCTAATAGACAACGATGCCAAAAAATGAAGTCAACACGAAGGATCAATAAACACGGTTTTATAACAGTTTCGAACATGAGACTTATTACCAAGACTTTTATATGCCCCCTAACGGATGGGCCTTTTTATCATAGGTTTACCTCCATCTTTTATCCAACTCCGCCATGGAGCTTTTATTATGACTTCGGTCTTGCCTTGCCTTTTATTTAACCTCGCCATGAGGTGTTTATTATGGCCAAAGACGTATATCCTCACGCTAAAGCGAATTTTGGATCTTTAAAGGTTTAAAGTTTAAGGCTTGTTCACTTTCAATTTTGCATAGATTTTTGGAACTTGTGAGCTTGAAATTTTTGCTTGATTTAGGTGAGTGAGCACTTAAAATTATTATTGGGTGAAGCTTTCGATTATTCGGGGTGCCAATACTTCAAAACCGTGACACTGGCGATACCTTAATGTTTTCCTAATTTAATTACATGGAAGCTACTAGAAAAGACTAGAAACCAACAATCAAGACTAAACCGCTAAGCCAATACTTATTAGCAAAATATATATACAAGCCAAGGGAGAATAAGCAAACAATTAGAACACATGAGTTTTTGAAAGAATACGAGTACTCTACGTTTAGCATAGTAACTTATAATTAAATCTATCATTTCTCGTCCTTATTTATTGGAATTGGCCTAATATAAAGTTAAGGAATCGAAGCTAAGTGCTCAACACACACGGTCGAGTAAAAAATTACTCTTATTCTAGCCATCGAAAAATCTACATTCGTGTCTTCAAACACTTATGAAAATAATAACGGTTTATTATATAATCGTTTAACCCTTTTTAGTATATCATTTTTCTCTCGACTCGACTCGAATTGAAATCAGATTTTATCGTTTCGACTTAATTGTTTTTGGTTAAAAGATATTGATATGGTATCTATTTCTACTTGGCACAAAGCATGTAAAAAGTAAAAATATCTAATATACGTATATGTACTAATCCAAAAACAAATTGCAAATACCGCAATGAAACGCACGAAATATAAAAATGTAAAAATACAAATTTATTCTACATTGACGCAAAACGAGAATTAAAATTATTATTATATTCTATTATTACTATTAGAAAACTAATCTAATTTTAAACTAGAAACAATTAGAAAAGAGAAACATTTATTTCAAATTCAATATGAATTAGACAAATTGAAACGTAAATCAAATTAATAAAAGCTAAAAAAAACGTAACCAAAAGTGATTGGCCCAATAGCAACCCAATCAGCTTTAAGGACTACAACTATAACAAATATAACGACTAGGGAATGTAATGCACCTAACTCTAACCGTCTAGGACTGTGATTGTTACAAGTGAACACACCATTAAGGACTAAACGTGTACAATGATGAAACTTGTAAGAAAAACAGGAATGGACACAGAATAGCTTTCACGTTCAAATTTTATAAATGAATATTACTTCCAAATATTTTGATGAAACGTTTACGGACTTTATTTTACCAAATCATGTTTATAATAAAACTATTGAAAAATCTTGACACTAATTGTTATAATGGAATTCAAAGCTGCTTAGTTTAATGACACCAACTGTTATGAACTTTCTACCCGCAGCTTTTCTGATCTCAAAATCGGACTGAATTAATAGTCTACTGATTAAGTGCAATAATGTAAAGATTTTGCTAGTTTGAAAAGTTCGTTTCTCGGAATCTTCTCGAATTGATCACGGTTCAAAGTGCGACTCAGTTGTTCTTGGTGAAAAGAAAGAATAGGTCATTGAGTATCTAAAAAAATGCAAACTTTAACGTAAATAACAAAATAATAAAAGCGATAAACTAATTAAAACTTAAATAAAAGACTTTAAAAGAAATTAAGATAAAAGCTTGAAAAGTTTAAACTAAAAATAAGACTTTAAAAGAAATTAAGTAAATGACGAAAATATAAAAACTTTAAAAGTAAATGACGATAAATTAAAACGTGATAAAAATGTAGACTTGAAAATAAAATACTTTAAAAATTAAACTAAGACAAATAAGTAAAAATAAAGCTAAGTAAAAATAAGACAAAACAATTAAAATAAAGCTAAGTAAAAATGGTGGGAAAAATAAGTTTAAAAATAAAATTGGACAAAAATGACATAATTTCGCAATTAATAAAAAAATATGAATTAATTTCGCAATAATTGCAAAATCATGCAACAATCTCGCAATGCACAATGTCGCAATGCACAATGTCGCAATGCACAATGTCGCAATAATTGCAAAATCGAATCAGATTTCGCAATATTGAAAAACAATGATTTCGCAACTTGGAACAAGATTTCGCAACTTTGTAGAGGATTCAATTTCGCAATTATGGAAGAATTGCGAAATTGAATCAGGACACAATTTCGCAATTATGGACAATTGCAAAATCGAATAAGCTTTTCCTAAAAACTAGAAAACGTAAAAGTACGAGATTAAGCACTAAAATCTTAACTTTTTAAGCACAATAAGCAAAATAAAACACCAATAAGCTACCAATAAGCTAGAGAGAAGGTTAAAACTCATAAAAACATCAAAAGAAACACACGAAAATTAAAAGATTTGAACTTCATGTAAAAACTTGATGAAAAAGATTATGAAAACAATAACGTGATTAACAAGAAAGATTAAAAAGATTAAATTTAAAACAAGATTAAGCGTAAAAGTAAAGATTCAATTAAAAACAAGAAAGGAAGATGAAAGATTAAAGTTCTAGTGAGAGAAACTGTCACTTTCTCTCTCTAAAACTAAACTACTCCTACTCCTAAAACTAAAACTAACCAACCCTCCTAAATGAGTTTAGGAGAGTATTTATAGGAAAATGGGGAGGTGCATGTGTTGCCTCCTCTTTCTTTCTTTCTTCACGTCTTCTCGTTTTTTAAGTTCTTCGACTTTATCGACTTTGTCTCGGGATTAATTAAACTCTTCGTATAATTTATTTATTTATTAGACTCGAGTTCTTCGGCTTTATTAAACTTCCGTCTTTAGACTTGTTTTTCGATAAATCTTAAGAATAGGCCTTGGACTTCCGTTCTTTTTGCACTCTTGATCTCTTGACTTCGTCTTTTGTCGTTTTCTTCTATAAAAGCCTGTGAATGCCCGTGTTTTCTCCACTTTTCACCTTTTCGTCCTAAATCACAACAAAAACATAAACCACGCATAATTCTGACATTTACGACATAAAATACACGTGTTGGCTTGGTTATTATTGTAATTAAGTGGTAAAAAGATGGGTGTTTTCACACCTATCAAATCCCCTACACTTGACCATTGCAATGTCCTCATGCAATGCATTAGTTACAAAGCTCGATTACATTTTTCATCATAATCAATCCACGTTGGCCTTTATTAAAGAGATAGAAAACTATAAACATTCAAAGTAAAGAAATCAAAAACATACCTTCTGGTTTTGAAATTTTCATGAATGATCATCATCCTCAAGTTTTTACTTTCTCCAAACCAAGCTTAAAAACGAGATCATTGTTATTATAAGTTAGCAAACTAACACGAACTCATGTGGGCCAATTATTTACTTAAACTCCCTTATTCCTAGGTGTATCTATTATATTTTATTGTTGTCTTGAATGATCACGAAGATGCATTGTTGACTTATTTCGATAGTTTATTAGGCTGAAAATAAAGTGGGACGATTTAATCAATAGTTAGCTAAAGGACAAAATCTTTTAAAACTGCTTCTCGGGACCTCATAAAGTTCATATCTTGGCATAACTCGCTTCACGATTTGAGACCTTTCTCGGACCGATATTTGGCAGCGACTTCATACTTCACTTGAGAGACGTTCATGAAATAATGGTCTTCTCTTCATAATAGGAATTTCTTCACTTGAAGTTTTGAGAGATTCTTCATACTTGGACCACGACTTCTTAATTTTTCTCCAATCTTTATTTGGGATTTTGATATACAACGACCCGCCTACTTTTTGGACTTGGATCTATTTATCCTCATACCTTGTTAGGGCCTTTTTGGATAGACTTCTCCATGATCTTTTGGGACTATTTGCTTTTCGTCGTGTCTCTATCCTTCATATTGATCTTTGATAAATGATTCTTCACATCACTTTTGGATCTTTAGCAACAAAATGTAGCCCTCATGCCTTGTTAGGGCCTTTTCGGACTCGCAAATCTTCGCATCCCGCTTCAATAAGTTATGCCTTGGCTATGAACTCTAATCATTACCGAGCAACTTTTAAACGATCTTGTGCTAGAAGCTAAGTAACTTTTCAAATCGTACAACCTTATTTATTGCAGATAAATTTATTAACAAGCGATGGGAGAATAGGCTCATAATTAACTCACATAAATTCATGAAAGAATACCGAACTTATAATTGACTCTATCATCTCTTGTTCTCCACAGTTTAAAATCTCAAGGAAAGAGACTCGTGGATGCTTAGCCTATTAAATCAAAGTTTTGGGTTTTCGATTCGCCTATAGGATCTTGCAAATTCTTAGACTCTTTCAAGTTTAGAAATCGCATTTTAAAGTTCCCTTGATAAACGACTCTCTAGGATCAATTATAGGAACTTGTGAAAAGTTCTTGTTCTTAACCCGTGAGAGTTAAGACTTTCGCGTTTTATAGCTCCCTATATAAAAGCCTAGCAAAACTTGACTTAAACACGTTAAGGATACTAGCTAGAGCAAACTTAGATAAGTAAACTCGGGTCGAGTCAAAATATTCACGACTTTTGAAAATTAAAACCACTTTATTAAAACTTATTCTAATAAGGAAAGAAAATAACTATACAAAAGTAAAAACTAATAGGCCAAAATAGATCAAAAATTTTGAAAAATGTCGAAAAATCAAATTTTCCGGTTAAAATGAGGACAAATACAAGGAAAAGGCCACTTAACTTCGATAGAAGTTCCCCCTACACTTAAGATAAACATTGTCCTCAATGTTTAAGCATGTGGAAGTAAACTCCCCTACACTTAGGACATTGTGCACGTTGTTTAAATTTCGCTAAGAAAGAGACAACTAAAGAGATTCCTATTTTAATATTGAGAAATATAAAATAGTGAATCGAAAAGAGTTTAGGATAGAACCGGGAAGAAGGGAGCACGGAATCACGGTTCGTCAAAAGTCATCAAGAGTGTGTCTTTGAAGCTCTAATCCCTGCACATGATAAGAAAGAAAACAAGAAACACCACGGGGCTCCCCCTACACTTATGGTAAAGATAGATAGATAATTAGGTTGCCTCCCAAAAAGCGCTTGTTTATATTAACCGAGTCACGAGCCTGACTCGTCCCCGAATTAAATGGTCCATGGGGAAGCCTCGAATGTGATACCGGGATCAAAGACCTTGTCCTCGTTCCCGGTTGACATCAACAAAGGAGAGGCGGGGGGATAAGTCTTGAATGGGAGAAAGGTCCTTTCAACATATGAAAAGTATGTGAAATCAAGATCCATGGGAGGTGGGGTGGGTAAAGTAAGCACATTGTCATCCCCCAAAGACAATGGAGGCTGAGCATTCGAAAAAGCCGTAATGTTATCAATGATAATAAAATCAATGTCACCTCCCGGGTCAAAGCACTCATCCTCCGTAAGAGTGGCTAAAGGGGAGGATGAAAGGTGCTCGGGAGGGGGAGTTGGGACAATACCTTCCTGCAGCAAATTATCAAAAATAATATCCCCCTCCGTATCATTATCATCAATACCTGGAGGCATGGAGTGAATGTCGATTTCTTCCAGCAATGGGTCATTATCTTCAACGGGAGGGATAGATGGAGGCAAAGACTCAGAGAGAGGAGGAGAAGTCAACTCTTCGATTTGAGAAATAAGAAGATGAACTTTCCGTAATCTATCGCGAAGAAGCACGTCTTCCACCTTATCCACAAGATCATGTTCATCGGTGAACTTCTCGTAAACCGGAGAGAATAAATCGTCATCGCCTGCATCTCCCGGTGGAGATTGAGAAATTTCAAAAGTGAAATTCTCATAACGGAGAGAAGAATCGTCATCACTAGGATCGACCTCTTCCGTAAGAGCAATGTCGTCCTGAAGCTCCATAGCAGGTAAGTCACAAACCTCATCATCCAATACTTTGTCGAGACCAACATCACTAAGCTCATTCAACGAATCAAGATCCTTAGACGCAGTAGGAACATCGAGAGTAGGAGCAACAACTTTAGAAGATGTGTTGAAAGTGCATACAACATCGTCGTCATCATCATCATAATAGTATTGATGCACAAGAGGAGGGGTATAATCACTAAGATTAGATACTTGCTCTTGTTGCAGTCGCTTTTCCTCCGCCCATGCTTCTTTAAACTGAACAAAGGCTTCTTGAATTTCCAAAATAATGGCGTGCATTTCTTCATTCAGAGTAGTGAGTTGTTGATCAATACGAATTCCCTGAGAGGACTGATGATTGAGGGTGTGATGTGGGGGCTCATAGTTATGAAAACCAGAATTATAGCACGGATGTGGCTCATAGTCAGTCATCGGTTGAGAAGAATTATAACACGGATTTGGTTCATAATAATCTATCGGTGAAGAAAATTGAGGACACGGATCTGGCTCATAATAATTCATTGGTTGACAATAAGAGGTATCGTGAGGACCCCCACAGTTGTTGCAAAACGGGTAAGGAGAAAGACTGGGTGCGTCCTGTGGATAGCTATTATCATTGTCATAATTGTACCCTGGTTCTTGCCCGTGACCATACGAGTATCGAACCGGGCACGAAACATGCCAATGAGAATCGCTTCCATAATAGATGCACGGGGGAACAGGAGGTGGATTCAAAAAGGACGAATTAACCGAGTTGCAAAAGGGACAAAATCCTAGTTGTGTGTTGTCGATATCGTTTCCGCACCGTTCACATGTACACCATTGACAAGAGTCGTTCTCGTATAATCGTCTCCCACACCCGACGCAATGGACATAAAAATCCATAAAGAAAAATAGATAAGCAAGAAGAATATTTTTGGTGCAAAACTTTGAAAAAGAAATGCTTTTTATGATTTTTCAAATGTTTTTGGGATTTTTGAAATTTTTTGACACGAAAAATAACGTTCACGAGTGAACGGATCCAAAAAGCCAACGCGTCTCTCACAAAAAACCGTTAATCTTCACGAAAAGGCCGGCAGCGGCGCCATTTTAATGTAAATATTTTGCTAGTTTGTAAAGTTCGTTTCTCGGAATCTTCTCGAATTGATCACGGTTCAAAGTGCGACTCAGTTAGTTCTTGGTGAAAAGAAAGAATAGGTCATTGAGTATCTAAAAAAATGCAAACTTTAACGTAAATAACAAAATAATAAAAGCGATAAACTAATTAAAACTTAAATAAAAGACTTTAAAAGAAATTAAGATAAAAGCTTGAAAAGTTTAAACTAAAAATAAGACTTTAAAAGAAATAAAGTAAATGACGAAAATATAAAAACTTTAAAAGTAAATGACGAGAAATTAAAACGTGATAAAAATGTAGACTTGAAAATAAAATACTTTAAAAATTAAACTAAGACAAATAAGTAAAAATAAAGCTAAGTAAAAATAAGACAAAACAATTAAAATAAAGCTAAAGTAAAAATGATGGGAAAAATAAGTTTAAAAATAAAATTGGACAAAAATGACATAATTTCGCAATTAATAAAAAAATATGAATTAATTTCGCAATAATTGCAAAATCATGCAACAATCTCGCAATGCACAATGTCGCAATGCACAATGTCGCAATGCACAATGTCGCAATACACAATGTCGCAATGCACAATGTCGCAATGCACAATGTCGCAATGCACAATGTCGCAATGCACAATGTCGCAATGCACAATGTCGCAATGCACAATGTCGCAATGCACAATGTCGCAATAATTGCAAAATCGAATCAGATTTCGCAATATTGAAAAACAATGATTTCGCAACTTGGAACAAGATTTCGCAACTTTGTAGAGGATTCAATTTCGCAATTATGGAAGAATTGCGAAATTGAATCAGGACACAATTTCGCAATTATGGACAATTGCAAAATCGAATAAGCTTTTCCTAAAAACTAGGAAAACGTAAAAGTACGAGATTAAGCACTAAATCTTAACTTTTTAAGCACAATAAGCAAAATAAAACACCAATAAGCTACCAATAAGCTAGAGAGAAGGTTAAAACTCATAAAAACATCAAAAGAAACACACGAAAATTAAAAGATTTGAAATTCATGTAAAAACTTGATGAAAAAGATTATGAAAACAATAACGTGATTAACAAGAAAGATTAAAAAGATTAAATTTAAAACAAGATTAAGCGTAAAAGTAAAGATTCAATTAAAAACAAGAAAGGAAGATGAAAGATTAAAGTTCTAGTGAGAGAAACTGTCACTTTCTCTCTCTAAAACTAAACTACTACTACTCCTAAAACTAAAACTAACCAACCCTCCTAAATGAGTTTAGGAGGGTATTTATAGGAAAATGGGGAGGTGCATGTGTTGCCTCCTCTTTCTTTCTTTCTTCACGTCTTCTCGTTTTTTAAGTTCTTCGACTTTATCGACTTTGTCTCGGGATTAATTAAACTCGTCTTATAATTTCTTTATTTATTATACTCGAGTTCTTCGGCTTTATTAAACTTCCATCTTTAGACTTGTTCTTCGATAAATCTTCAGAATAGGCCTTGGACTTCCGTTCTTTTTGCACTCTTGATTTCTTCACTTCGTCTTTTGTCGTTTTCTTCTATAAAAGCCTGTGAATGCCCGTGTTTTCTCCACTTTTCACCTTTTCGTCCTAAATCACAACAAAAACACAAACCACGCATAATTCCGACATTTACGACATAAAATACACGTTTTGGCTTGGTTATTATTGTAATTACGTGGTAAAAAGATGGGTGTTTTCACACCTATCATGCAACTATTGAAAATGTATTCAGCAATTTGAACTTCTAAATTTCACTACATTTGATACTGATTAAGTGCACATTTTGACTAGTAAACTATCCAAACTGCACTCTTATTTCTACACTGTTTGACTTCTAATCTAACTTCCCAAATATATTGAGTATTAAGCAGGTTATCTAAGGCAACCAAAGTGTGCTTAAATGAAAGACTACAACTACTAGAAACTTACAACAGATTCTAAACCAAACACCCTATTATAGCTGATGACCAAACTTGAGAAAATCTTGAACAGTTATACGAAGAGAAATCAAACTAGCACTTAATAGGCAACTGAAAATGAACAGATTCAACAAGTAGCACAATGACTTACACTAAAAGAAATATACTAAGTGAATTTTACACTATTAAAGCAAAAAATTAAAGAGTAAAACTCCCTGCATCCAGGCCTGCCCGTTGTCGGCGTGTGCTATGCTAACGAAAATCAAACCGATACCATGAACTTACTGACGGAATCGAAACTGCTACAATGAAACTACACCGCTGAAACGAGCCCGCTGATGTCGAGACGATGAGCTGCTGAACGAGAGTAAACTAAAATCGAAGCTATGCTATGATCGAGTTGAGCCGGGACTGAAATCTTTGAAGCTACACTTGACCGAAAACTATACCACTGCTCTAACAGTTTAACAAAATCAACACTTTAACCCGAACCTGCTTACTACCTGATGAGACTGTATTTATACATAGTCTCATCGTCAAAATCGGGCTTAAAACGCTTAAAATATCATCAAAATACCCAAAAATATGCCTGTGTTTGTTCATTGTGTATTTCAGGTACGGATATCGTGAAGTCACCAAAAGATTACAAGAATCAAGCAAAAACGAACACGGGAAACGAAGCCGCACAAAGAACCGGACCTGAATCATGATTTTCCAAAAATACCCTTGAAGAATTGAAGATTGAAAAGAATGGTCCCTCATCTTTGAAGACTTGTCACAAATGACCCTCCACAAATCATTTGTACAAGTTACATCCTTGAAGTTTGAAGACATGTGCAAGAATGGCCCTTGAAGATAGTCAAAATTGCACAAATGGCCCTTGATTAAAAGTTTGCTAATTAAATATGCCAAATTTGACAAGTATGTCAAACATTTAACAAAGGAAATTGAGATGTTGGCTGATTAACTTGATGTGCAAAGTTTTCAAGACACCAGGGGCAAACATGGACAAAACAAACCCATACCCACCAAATACCCAACCAAACCCGTTTTTACCCACCCATATTACTTCTTTTTACCCAACCAAGCCCAAAACCCGGCCCAACACCATCACCCAGTTTGTTAAGTTAAACTGGTCAAACCAGTTCATAACCTTATTGACCCTGTCACAACTCTTTTTGAACCCATTTTTAATTAAACATGTTTAATTATTAAAGTGGAGGGTAACACGTTTTTAAATAATAAACCACCCCAAACCCAATTAAACTTCACCTGCTAGAAACCTAAACTCCATAAACCCTAGAACCAACCCAGGCCTAATCACCCTCTCCCCTCACTAAAAACCCAATTAACCTTGGGTAAAATGTTAATTACCCAATCCCTCTCCAGCTCACATCATTCACATGTTGTCACTACCATCCAAGATTGTTTGACCCAACAAATGGTTGTGATGGAATTGCTTGTTCCCTACTCTAATCCAACGGATGAGAAGCCCCAAGTACACTGTACCCATCACATGGCAACCAAGAACAAGCTTCGAAAATCAGCATCTTCAAGGCATCTTCAAAATATTCGTTCAAGGGCAAGAATGGGAATTCAGACATTAGGGTTTTAGTTGTAGTCTTCTTTAATCTATATAAATACCAAAGTCGCATGTGACTTGGTTTTCTTTGTTCCAGTCCTTGTACAATTTTTTCAAAAGTAATGAAAGTGAAAATTTGAAGTTGTGCAATCACTGAGTTCCCTTTATTTGTTTTTCTTAGTGTAAGCTTTATTTTAACTTGCAAAAATTAGTGTAAAAAGTTTCAAGAAAGTTTCAGTTTTCAGAAATTCTTAAATAGGTTTTAAGATTTTTAGATATCCAACAATCCAGGGAAGTGAAAGTGGAATTGGGTGTTTGGTTTTCTGAAATTTTAATCTTGTTTAAAAAACGTCTTCAAAAGATTTACAAGTAGGTTTAAATAGGTTTTCCAAAAAAATCAGTTTTCTTTTATGTTCTTCATTATCTTTAAGCAATAAGCTAAAAGCAGCTTATTCAATAAGCTAGTTTTTTAGCTTACAAGCTTTTGTACGAGGTCACTGTTATTGTTTCTTTTTGGCAGGATCAAGGAGAGCTTAGTTCACAAGATTCTTAGAAGACATTATGGGGTGTTTGGGACTGCAGTAGTCCCCACTCTAGTTCTCTACATCAGCAACCTTTTCATAAGCTCCTAAAAGCTCAAACCTACCCGTTTGGAAGGCATCAGCCCAAGGTAATAGGCTTGAACCCCACTTGGTTATGTGTTTGTTGTTTTATAAGAATTTATGTGATTTAGTGTGATTTTACTTGAATGTTGGTATTTTCAGTTTGATTGTGCTTGGTTAGTTGTTTTATGCATGTTAGAATTAGTTTAAATCAGTTTAAATCCATTTTGCTTGGTTTTGGTTTGAAAATTTTTACTTTCTGAAAATTAGGGGGTGTTTGGGTTTAGGGATTTGATGAGTCTAAGTGACGTTAAACCTGTTAAAAGGAACTCACACACACTCTATTTGGCTGAGTTAGCTTATTTGTAGTCATTAGTTACAAGTTTGGTGTGTTTGAAAACAATTGTATGCTCAAAGGTGATAAAAAATGATAGAAATTCAGTATGCCCTTAAATCTACTGATTTTTGTTAATTTTGCTCACCAATTCTTGGAAGCTGTTGAGGTTTAGTGTAATATTAGGTTTGGAATCAGATAGGTGTAGTTTGGTTGTGAAGCTTGTGAGTTTTGGCTTGTTAAAATTCGTTTTATAGCCATATAGATCAGCACTGTTCATCAGATACTTGCCATAGCTATATCAGTAACTTATTTTCCATTTTTGTGCCTGAATTTGTGAAAGACTTGTGAGCTTTTTGTGTTGTTATTGACTCCCTATACTCAACTGAGTATAGGGGTGCCTTGTTTGCCAAAAATCAGCAAGCCA
Organism: Glebionis coronaria; assembly: GCA_025667525.1. Taxonomy (NCBI): domain Eukaryota; kingdom Viridiplantae; phylum Streptophyta; class Magnoliopsida; order Asterales; family Asteraceae; genus Glebionis; species Glebionis coronaria. Next base: position 120,765,043 of record CM046882.1, on the reverse strand, counting down.
AAAGCTTTCCTAAGCTTAATCAGTCACCAACCTGTTTTTTATAACTAGCAGTGGGAACCCATTTCCCACTGCCAGTGTTAAAATTTCCACTGCTTAGCTAAAAGACAGAAAGTCCACAAGTGTCACTTTCAGGGTTTTGTTTTTTTGTCTTTAGTGAAGTAATTTAGGATTTAGGACTTGATTCTTTTTTCAATATTTTTCTTATTTAATTTCTGAATTTTCTGCTTAATTTATATTTTAGTTACTGTTCACTTACTATTTTTTTACATTAAATAGCTATTTTTAATTACTTTTAAACTTTTTGTTTTTGTCTTTTAGTGGTAAAAAGTCATATTTTTAAGTTTTAATGTTTTTCATAGATTAAGAAAAATATTTTAAGGTTTTTAGTTTAAAATTATTTCACTTTTCACTTTTTAATTATTTTTATAATTAAATTAGTTTAATTAGGGTTTAATTATTGAACTGTTTTGTCTTTTAGTGCAAAATTTTACATTTTTCAAACTTTTTCAATTTTCTACTGTTCTTTCGGATAATTTAGGATTTTTAAAATTGTCAAATTATTTTTGGCATTATTTTATTATTTTTTATGATTTTTTTAATTTAAAAATAGTTTTTAGTCATTTAAAAATAGAAAAATAGTTTTTAAAATTTAGGAAAAATACTTTTTAGTCTTTAAATAATATAAGTGAGTTATTAGTTCAATAAAATTATATTTTGGGCATTTTGTTAATTATATTTAATTTTAGGGCTTTAATTAGCATTAAAAATTGAATATTTAATTAATAAAATGTTTTAAAATATATGTGTTGGATTTTTATTCTTATTTATATTATTTTAGACTTAGTTTAATATTTTAATTAATTTTTAGGTTTAATTTTTAATTTTGTCGCGTTTTACGTAATTACGTCATCGTTTTACGTCAACGTCGTAGTTTAATCGTAGTCGTAGCTCGTCTTTACGTTTTCTCTTCTCAACCAAAAACGTCACTAATCCAAACATTGTTATTTTATATATTGGCACATTAATACACACACCTCCTTCGAGAACGAACCCGCATTTATTCGGTTTTACGTTTTTCCTAAATCGTTCAACTTAATACTTGCCACTCATACGCGTTTTTCCTAAAACGTGTACGATTTACTATACATCAATTTTTGGCGCCGCTGCCGGGGAGGTGTTTAGTGTGCCATTATTATTAGTATCGTGTTTGTGTGAGTAGTGCGTTTTAGCTTTTCATTTTTTGAAAAGCGTGAATATCGTACATACTCATTTTTGTTATTTTTCTCTATTATATTATAGTATCCAAATCAAACGTGTTTAATTTTCCTAAATTAAACACAAATCAATCTTTTACTATATTGTAGATATATTGGTTTTCGTTTTTCTTGTGAATATATTATTACTATATTGTACTACGTAAGAACAATAAAAATACAAGTACTCCAAAAGCGTGAAAACGCAACCTTGATTCGGGATTTCATCACTCGATCATTGTATTCGAATCTAAAGCAAAAGTTTAAAGGCAAAATAGATAAATACTTTCGTGAGGCTTAATTTCAATTAACACAAACTATAAGGTGGGTATAAGGCGGTTGTATTTCACGACCTAAAGGAAAAAGGCTCTTAAGTGCTTCGCGCCGCCTCGTTTCCTCCGCTTGCTTGTGCGTGTTTTAAGAAAGAGGGCTAATCGAGGGTTTGCCGCCCAAGTATTATCTACGTATATTATATTTGCTTGTGTTTTCAAGATTAAACCCTCTTGAACGTTTTGGTGTTCCACCAACGTTCTAAAGTCATTGAGAACGTTCACTCCACGTGATCGTTTTCATTGTTTGAGGCTCCTTTAATCGAGAAAGTCGATTCGAGGAGAGATTTGTAGATTTGTGTCTACGTAATACAACAAAAAATCCAAAAAAAATTAAAAAACCAATCAAAAACCAAAAAAATTGAAAAAATCGAAAAACCGCAAAAAGAATCTTCTTTGCTACCACCCATTCTACGCTTAGTGCATGCGCACTCGATCGAATGATTATTCCAATTCTAGCGAAGCTTCGAATCGACGCAATCGTAATCGAAGGAATCGACGACGTAGACGAGAATTATAAACCGACATTCCTAATATCGTTGTTGAAGAAACCGTAGAGGAGATGGCCGACAATCGTTCGATGATGGAATTTCTCCAAGCGCCCACCGAGGGTTATGGAGACGCGGTCGTAATTCCGGCTATCGAAGCGGAGAATTTTGGGATTAAGAGCGGAATGCTTTCGTTAATCCAAGCTACGAAGTTTCGAGGTCGTGAAGCCGATAATCCTCACGACCATATTTGGAATTTTGATCGTCTTTTGGCCACGAGCAAGTTTAAAAACGTCGACACCGATGTCGTCAAGCTTATGCTTTTTCCGTACTCGCTCGATGGTGCCGCCAAGGATTGGTACGAGAAAGAGCCACCTAATTCGATAGTTACGTGGAAGGATCTCGTCTCCAAGTTCGTTAATTATTTTTTCCCACCGTCTAAAACAACGTTTTTCAAAAACGAGATTACTAAATTTGAGCAAAAACCGAATGAATCTTTTAGAGACGCGTGGGATCGTTTTAAGGAATTGCTTAGGCAATGTCCTCACCATGGTTTTTCCGAGTTGCACCAAATCGATACGTTTTACAACGGTCTTAATTTTCAAGAACAAGATTCGTTGAATTCTGCCGCCGGTGGCAACTTTTTGTGTAAGACTCCGAAAGATGCATTAATAATTATCGAAAACCGATCCAAGGTTTACCAACTCCGCAACGCACCGAGTGTTGCCAATGTCACCAATGTTAGTAGTTCTAATCGCGACATTGAGAGAGTTGATGCGAAAGTCGACAAGTTGACGAATGTGTTCACGTCTTTTCTCGTTGAGATGCAAAAGAAAGACGCTCCCGCTACGGTGAAAGCGGTTGAGGTTTCGTGTACGTTTTGTGGTGGACCTCATAATTATTACGAGTGTGCGGCTACGGATGGCCAAACGTCGAATGTGAGTGCGTTAAATGGAAACAACAATTTTTCAAATCAAAATAACGCGGGTCCATCACAACAAGGCAATTATAACCAAGGCAACAATTTTAATCAAAACCGAAACAATATTCAAGGAAACAATCAACAAGGAAATTTTTCGAATCAAAATCAAGGAGGTTATAATCAAGGTCGTAATATAACTTGGCAAAATCGAGATAATAATCAAAACTCAAAATTTTCAAACAACAACAATCATCAAGGCAACAATTTTTCAAGTGGGAATCAAGGAAATTTTCAAAGAAACAATCAAAACCAAGGGAACTTTAATTCTAATCAAAATAGTTCGTCAAACGATTTTCAAAATTACATAAAAACGAATGAGGCTAATATGAGACGATTAGAGGGAGAAATTGGTACTTTGAAAAACGACTTTTCTAATACATTGAAATTGCAAAACACGAAGATTGAGCAAGGGCAAATTGATATTAAAAAGATGTTTTTGGCCATAATGAACAAGTCCTCGGGTGCGTCATCGAGTTCGTTACCTAGTGACACCGTTGCTAATCTGAAGGAACAATGTAAAGCCACCTCGTCTCGTGAGAAAGGTCGTGTGATTACCCCTAACCTTGAAGGATTCCGTGTTGTTTATCCCTCTCAACCCTCGACTTCTAAGACGTCTTCTTGTTCTAAAGTCGATGGGGTGAACGTGGCGACCAAGGAAAGGAGTGCACACCCTCGTGTACCCCAAATTCCATCCACGGTTCAAAAAGAGAGCTTTGTCGACCTTACCAAAGTAACCCTTGAAGAAACTTGTGCATCGATCCTTCTTAAAAAACCCAAAAGGCGTATGCCGAGAAAGGAAAAGGTTCTGGGCCAATTTCTACTACCTTGTGATTTTTCCGAGATTGAGGGATGTTTAGCCCTTGCCGATTTAGGTGCTAGCATCAATCTCATGCCTCATTCTCTTTGGAAATTGATGAGATTGCCTTCGCTTACCCCCACGAACATGACAATCGAGCTTGCAAATTGTACTCCACTTATACCAATTGGAATAGCCGAGGATGTCTATGTCAAAGTTGGAAAGTTTGTTTTTCCCGCGGATTTCGTTATATCCGATTACGAGTGTGACCCTAAATGTCCCATTATTTTAGGCCGACCATTCTTATCGACGGCTAGAACCGTAATCGATGTTCACGAGGGGAGACTTACTATGAGATATGGGGATGAGAAAATAGACTTTTTCGCTAGAAAATCCCAAGGATTTAATGAGAATGAAAAAACCGAGGTTTCAAAACCTAATGATTCAAATCCTAATGATTTCAAAATGTTCACTTTAGCGGAAAGAATGAAGCTTAATGCATGTTTTGAAAGAATTAAGAAAAACGGTTTTAAAGATGATGATTTTAATGATAAAGAGTACGTGTACCTAATTCAAAAGGGTATGTGTAAATTTATGGATGAAAACTCACTTTGGGATGTTTTTAGCGAAACAAGTGAACCACCAATTCCGAAGGGCGACGTTAGTGCCATCACGACAAAGACCAATATGGGCTCGTCTTCACCACCTTCGAAGGACCATGACTTTGAGGCCTATACTTCTAAACCAATTGAAGTGCCTCCCACTCCTAGCCCCAAATCCATTAAGGCTAAGGAAGTGGCCCAACCCAATGCAATCTCACCCATCATAGAAATGTCACCTAAGCATAGTCATTCGACTTGTAAGTCCATGGTTGTGACTCTCGAGAAATCCACTCGAGAACTTGCTCACATCGACACTTTCTTTGATGGCGATGGTGATTTTGCCGAGATCGAGCATATACTTGCTAATCCGCCATCCATCTTCGAGGATTTACCCTTTGATAAATCTTCAAATGAAGAGGACGATCTCATGTCGGAAATTTCTTATGATAATGAGAATGACGACACCTTCACAACGTACTCGAATTCCGTATACGAACCTATTTTTCATCATAATCCCATTTTTGATGATGAATTCGAGAACGTTGATGACCATATCATGGATCCTCCTTCGTTTCACGAATGTGATGATGAAGAATTCTTTAAGGAGGTCGATGATTTTCTTGCTATAAACACAAGTCCCATTCTCGAGGAGTTACCTTATAAACACTCCTCATTTGAGAATGACGTTTACCACATTCGTGAGGATCTAACTTATCAACGATCCCCACAAAAGAATGATGGTTTCGTGCTTGATCGTGATCTCTTCGAGAGAGTTACTAAAATCATCAAAGAGGGGAATGACAAACCATGGTTTGACAAGCCTATCTATGACGAAGAAATCGATGATATCGACGTTCATGAAGATGACGAGTATGTAGACCCCGAGGGGGCGGTGTTCTTTATTGATCAACGTTTTGAGAACTTATATAATCCACCACCCCCTCCCGCCAAAGACTTAAATGTGAGGATTTTTAGCGCGACTAATTTTCAGTTTGATACGCCAAATATTTTCGACATTATTCAATCGGGTTTTCATAAAGAGTTTTTGAACTATGAAAAAGGAAAAGATTTTAAAAATGTTTTAAAAGATTTTTCTACGTGTTTAACTCCGTCATCACATCGTTTTATGAGTGCTACCACCTCGTCTACTCATTTTGACGATGGTGTGTGTGGTTTTAGTGTGGGGGAAGCCCCAAATGTTCCCTCCCATTTCTCCACCGAGGACGAGATTTACGATCCCAGAATTGCTTGTAAAGGGAAATCTCGGTCTTCCACCGATGTAATAAATGGAAAATCTTTTCGTTTGCTTGGTGTGAGTCTACCTCGAGTAGCTCATTATTTTGCCTTACCCATTGCCCCACCTTTCTACTTCTTGTCTCTTTTCTTCTACCCCTTTGGGGTTTTAGCATGCGTTGGAGTGGCGTTGTTTCGTCTTTCATCCGAAAACGAGGATGCTATCTTTGACCCCGGTATTCGTGTATCGGGTTTTTAAAGTACTCCATGTACTTTTGGGCCTTGTTTATCATGTAAGCCCCACCAAAAATGACCATACCAAGATTATCCCTAAATGATCACATTTATAGGGATTCGAGTCGAGCTTTTGACTCGGTTATCAAAAACAAGGTGCCTCGTGGGGGATTCTCATGCTTATCCTTGTACATATTATTGCTTTCTTAGTTAACGTAATGAGGGGACTTGTGCTCTTCCAACCTTTGTTCCGTGGTTGTTTGTGATTGTGATTTATTAGGTTCATCGTCATCATTGAAGCCTCTCGTGTTCGTTTTACGGATCACTAGAGCTTCGATCGTTGCCTTTGGAGATTCCGATTTCCGATGATATCCTTTTATGTTCTAACGTTTATCTTATTAGCATAATTCATAAACGGCTTTTAGGTTATTCGTTTTACCCTTTCCATGCTCGAGATTAAGCATTCGACTTCATCTCTAGTATGGGGTGTTTACACCCCTAGACTCGAAACATTGAGGACAATGTTTAGTTTTAGTATGTGGGGGTGAGTAGATACTTCACCTTGCTCACGTCAACACGCAATCCAAAATTTCATCTTTTTGTTATTTTTTTGTTGCAAAATAAGGCTAAAAATGGCCAAATTTTAAAATTTTTCTAGTTTTCCATAAGTGTTTAAGACACGAATGTAGGTTTTCCGATGGTGAGAATAAGAGTAATTTTTGACTCGACCGTGCGTGTTGAGCACTTAGCTTCGATTCCTTAACTTTTTAGGCTAAGTCTCTTAAATGAGGACGAGAAATGATAGAGTTATTTATAAGTCTCGTAATCGTCACGATCTCATGTGTAGTAATTATTAGCTTATTCTCCCCACGCTTTTGCATAATAAATTGTTAATAAATATTGATTTGGCGGTTTAGTCACTATTGTTGGTTTCTAATTTGTTTTAGTAGCTTCCATGTAATTAAATTGGGAAAACATTAAGGTATCGCCAGCGTCACGGTTTTGAAGTATTGGCACCCGAATAATCGAAAGATTCACCTAATGATAAGATTTCAAGTGCTCACCTAAATTAAGCAAAAAAATTTGAAGCTCACAAGGCCGAAAAATCTATGCCCAAATTGAAAGTGAATCAAGCCTTAATCTTCGAAGCTTTAAAGATCCAAAATTCGCTTTAGCGTGAGGATATATGTCTTTGGCTAATAAAACCACCGATGAGGCGGATAATAAAAGGCAAGGCAAGACCGAAGTCATAATAAAAGCATCATGGCGAAGTTGAATAAAAGATGGAGGTAAACCAAAGATAATAAGGCCCTTCCGTAAGTCTTGGTAATAAGTCTCATGTTCAAAACCGTTATAAAACCGTGTTTATCGATCCTTCTTGTTGACTTAATTTTTTGACATCGTTGTCTATTGGGATGAATTATTGATTTAATGATTTTGGTTACACCGTTAAGTTTCTATTTTTAGACTTAATCTCTATTCACGCATAAGTCAATAATGTATCCTCGTGATCATTACACAAAATAAAATATAAGAGATACCAAGTAGGAATAAGGGAGTTTAGGTTCGTAATTAACACTCATGAGATATGATCGTGTTGCTAACTTATAATAACAATGATCTCGTTACACGCTTAGCATGGAATTGGGTGAAAATCGAGGACGACGAAATTATTTCTAACGAAGCATTCACGTGTTCTTGTTCTATGATCCTAAAAGTCACATTCTCGTGATGAAAACAATACATTATGTCTAAAACAGGTGTAGTAGTTTATTTAATTTTATGTCTTCAATAAAAGTCATCATAAAATGAATTTTGGAAGTGCTATGATACTTAATTCTAGCATTGCGTGGGGACACGGCAATGGTTTAGTATGGGGGAGTGATGAGACTGTATTTATACATAGTCTCATCGTCAAAATCGGGCTTAAAACGCTTAAAATATCATCAAAATACCCAAAAATATGCCTGTGTTTGTTCATTGTGTATTTCAGGTACGGATATCGTGAATTCACCAAAAGATTACAAGAATCAGGCAAAAACGAACACGGGAAACGAAGCCGCACAAAGAACCGGACCCGAATCATGATTTTCCAAAAATACCCTTGAAGAATTGAAGATTGATAAGAATGGTCCCTCATCTTTGAAGACTTGTCACAAATGACCCTCCACAAATCATTTGTACAAGTTACATCCTTGAAGTTTGAAGACATGTGCAAGAATGGCCCTTGAAGATAGTCAAAATTGCACAAATGGCCCTTGATTAAAAGTTTGCTAATTAAATGTGCCAGATTTGACAAGTATGTCAAACATTTAACAAAGGAAATTGAGATGTTGGCTGATTAACTTGATGTGCAAAGTTTTCAAGACACCAGGGGGAAAACATGGACAAAACAAACCCATACCCACCAAATACCCAACCAAACCCGTTTTTACCCACCTATATTACTTCTTTTTACCCAACCAAGCCCAAAACCCGGCCCAACACCATCACCCAGTTTGTTAAGTTAAACTGGTCAAACCAGTTCATAACCTTATTGACCCTGTCACAACTCTTTTTGAACCCATTTTTAATTAAACATGTTTAATTATTAAAGTGGAGGGTAACACGTTTTTAAATAATAAACCACCCCAAACCCAATTAAGCTTCACATGCTAGAAACCTAAACTCCATAAACCGTAGAACCAACCCAGGCCTAATCACCCTCTCCCCTCACTAAAAACCCAATTAACCTTGGGTAAAATGTTAATTACCCAATCCCCAACACTCCCTTACACCCATAAAGTGACCACACGTCCTTTTGTCCCTCTCCAGCTCACATCATTCACATGTTGTCACTACCATCCAAGATTGTTTGACCAAACAAATGGCTGTTATGGAATTGCTTGTTCCCTATTCTAATCCAACGGATGAGAAGCCCCAAGTACACTGTACCCATCACATGGCAACCAAGAACAAGCTTCAAAAATCAGCATCTTCAAGGCATCTTCAAAATATTCGTTCAAGGGCAAGAATGGGAATTCAGACATTAGGGTTTTAGTTGTAGTCTTCTTTAATCATGTATATAAATACCAAAGTCGCATGTGACTTGGTTTTCTTTGTTCCAGTCCTTGTACAATTTTTTCAAAAGTAATGAAAGTGAAAATTTGAAGTTGTGCAATCACTGAGTTCCCTTTATCTGTTTTTCTTAGTGTAAACTTTATTTTAACTTGCAAAAATTAGTGTAAAAAGTTTCAAGAAAGTTTCAGTTTTCAGAAATTCTTAAATAGGTTTTAAGATTTTTAGATATCCAACAATCCAGGGAAGTGAAAGTGAATTGGGTGTTTGGTTTTCTGAAATTTTAATCTTGTTTAAAAAACGTCTTCAAAAGATTTACAAGTAGGTTTAAATAGGTTTTCCAAAAAAAATCAGTTTTCTTTTATGTTCTTCATTATCTTTAAGCAATAAGCTAAAAGCAGCTTCTTCAATAAGCTAGTTTTTTAGCTTACAAGCTTTAGTACCAGGTCACTGTTATTGTTTCTTTTTGGCAGGATCAAGGAGAGCTTAGTTCACAAGATTCTTAGAAGACATTATGGGGTGTTTGGGACTGTAGTAGTCCCCACTCCAGTTCTCTACATCATCAACCTTTTCATAAGCTCCTAATAGCTCAAACCTACCCGTTTGGAAGGCATCAGCCCAAGGTAATAGGCTTGAACCCCACTTGGTTATGTGTTTGTTGTTTTATAAGAATTTATGTGATTTGGTGTGATTTTACTTGAATGTTGGTATTTTCAGTTTGATTGTGCTTGGTTAGTTGTTTTATGCATGTTAGAATTAGTTTAAATCAGTTTAAATCCATTTTGCTTGGTTTTGGTTTGAAAATTTTTACTTTCTGAAAATTAGGAGGTGTTTGGGTTTAGGGATTTGATGAGTCTAAGTGACATCAAACCTGTTAAAAGGAACTCACACACACTCTATTTGGCTGAGTTAGCTTATTTGTAGTCATTAGTTACAAGTTTGGTGTGTTTGAAAACAATTGTATGCTCAAAGGTGATAAAAAAATGATAGAAATTCAGTATGCCCTTAAATCTACTGATTTTTGTTAATTTTGCTCACCAATTCTTGGAAGCTGTTGAGGTTTAGTGTAATATTAGGTTTGGAATCAGATAGGTGTAGTTTGGTTGTGAAGCTTGTGAGTTTTGGCTTGTTAAAATTCGTCTTATAGCCATATAGATCAGCATTGTTCATCAGATACTTGCCATAGCTATATCAGTAACTTATTTGCCATTTTTGTGCCTGAATTTGTGAAAGACTTGTGAGCTTTTTGTGTTGTTATTGACTCCCTATACTCAACTGAGTATAGGGGTGCCTTGTTTGCCAAAAATCAGCAAGCCAAAAGCTTTCCTAAGCTTAATCAGTCACCAACCTGTTTTTTATAACTAGCAGTGGGAACCCATTTCCCACTGTCAGTGTTAAAATTTCCACTGCTTAGCTAAAAGACAGAAAGTCCACAAGTGTCACTTTCAGGGTTTTGTTTTTTTGTCTTTAGTGAAGTAATTTAGGATTTAGGACTTGATTCTTTTTTCAATATTTTTATTATTTAATTTCTGAATTTTCTGATTAATTTATATTTTAGTTACTGTTCATTTACTATTTTCTTACATTAAATAGCTATTTTTAATTACTTTTAAACTTTCTTTTTTTTACTTTTAGTGGTAAAAAGTCATATTTTTCAGTTTTAATATTTTTCATAGATTAAGAAAAATATTTTAAGGTTTTTAGTTTAAAATTATTTCACTGTTCACTTTTTAATTATTTTTTATAATTAAATTAGTTTAATTAGGGTTTAATTATATAACTATTTTGTCTTTTAGTGCAAAATTTTACATTTTTCAAACTTTTTCAATTTTCTACTGTTCTTTAGGATAATTTAGGATTTTTAAAATTGTCAAATTATTTTTGGCATTATTTTATTATTTTTTATGATTATTTTAATTTAAAAATAGTTTTTAGTCATTTAAAAATAGAAAAATAGTTTTTAAAATTTAGGAAAAGTACTTTTTAGTCTTTAAATAATATAAGTGAGTTATTAGTTCAATAAAATTATATTTTGGGCATTTTGTTAATTATATTTAATTTTAGGGCTTTAATTAGCATTAAAAATTGAATATTTAATTAATAAAAGGTTTTAAAATATATTTGTTGGATTTTTATTTTTATTTATATTACTTTAGACTTAGTTTAATATTTTTAATTAATTTTTAGGTTTAATTTTTAATTTTGTCGCGTTTTACGTAATTACGTCATCGTTTTACGTCAACGTCGTAGTTTAATCGTAGTCGTAGCTCGTCTTTACGTTTTCTCTTCTCAACCAAAAACGTCACTAATCCAAACATTGTTATTTTATATATTGGCACATTAATACACACACCTCCTTCGAGAACGAACCCGCATTTATTCGGTTTTACGTTTTTCCTAAATCGTTCAACTTAATACTTGCCACTCATACGCGTTTTTCCTAAAACGTGTACGATTTACTATACATCACTACCATATTCGAATCAAAACAGAAACATGACCAGAATCTGCGTTATTAACCGAAATCAATCTCAAACCAACATAAACATCAATAACTATCACTACTACTTCAGATTCAAACAACCGAATCCAACCATTTAACTCATCCGAAGCTTAATCGAAACATAAACATCTACCTGCTTTGAATTATACCAGAATCTGCCAAACATAAAAATGAATCGAAATCGAAATCTTCAATAATCACACAAGCAAATCCAAAAATGAACCGAAAATCAAGCTTCAACAAGAACATAAACTGATTATTTAACCATATATCATCGAATGATATTCAAAAACTAAATTGACTACAATGTTTTGGGAAGACAAAAATATGAGATGGATTTATAAATCTATTACTGGACCAAATAATAAAACTAAAAGTCACCTACAGCTAAAAAAAACGCAAGGAAAAATAAAGAGAGATGAGAAAAAGTAATATCTAAGCTACTAAAAAAAGAATGAATATCTCGAATGTTCTTAGCTGCGTGATATTTAAGCTTGATATGATCTTCATTCGGGCTAACATGGGCTTTTCTTTAATATCCTTTCTTCCGTCTCATTCTTTTCAGTTGGGCCTGCACTCTTCATTTTTTTTTGTTTCTTCTTGGGCTTAAGGAGTAAACAGGTTGCAATAGTTGGGCTTGATTTGGTTATGGGCCAGCATCTTGTATGTAGTATAATAATGGGTCGGTACGACCCATTTAAATGGTGTCAGGTCGGCTCAATAAAATATGAAGGCACCGTTGGACTCAATTTTGCGTGTTCTTTCCATTTCTAGTGTCCGTTTTGGCTCTTTGGCTTCGTTTCTTGTGATTTCTTTGATATACGTACCTGCACACGCACAAACGACAAAACACACATATACAAGGCATAATTGATGATTATTTGACCATTTTAAGCACGTTTTACGAGGAAATGTGATGTGTAATTAGAGTCACATCACATCCCCCTACTAAACCATTTCCGTGTCCTCACGCAATGCTAGAATAAAGTATAAAGCAACTCCGTTTTTCATTTATTAAAAGCATTTATTCATTTTATTAATATTATATGTGTAAATGACATAATGTATCTCTTTCATTATCCAAAAATAACTTTTAGGATCACAAAATTTGAATAGGTTCATCGTCCTCGACTTTTCACTCTTTCCATGCCAAGCTCAAAAACAAGATCATTGTTAACAACAAGTTCTCATGTTAAGACCACTTATATAAGACATTTGTGTAGAACTCCTTTTCCATTATTCCTAAGTTGTATCTCTGGATTTTAAGGATTGCCATTCACCCGTAGGCTCATTTGACTTATTTAATAATTATTAGTCCAAAAATGAAGGCAAAACGGTGTAAACCCGACACTTAGAACCTAACCTCATCCTCAAAAACCGTTGTCACTAAAGAAAGCCCACATCAAGGATAATTTAACACGATTTAGGGAATAAATTCCCGAATTCGAAATTTGGCCAATAGTACTACTTATTATTTATTCCTCCAAAGTCATATTGACTTTATAATGGATTTAGCAAATTTACATCATATACCCTTAGGCTCTTTAAGATGTAAAAGTGCTCCTTATCTATGATCCACACCCTAAGGCTCCTTGAACCATAAACCATGGAATTGACATTCATCATCACTCCACACCCTAAGGCTCCTTGAAATAATGATGAAGCAATTTTTATTAAACATTTACCATGCCATACACCCTAAGGCTCTAATGACAAGGCTCGTGCTATATGTCCCACACCCGAAGGATCCTTGAGATCATGTTTTAATCTTATTCTTCTTTATTTATGATATATATAGTAGGCCAAATTCCGTAATCCCATGGTCTGAATACCTCCTACTTAGTGGTTATGAGCCACCTTAGTCGAAAGTCCATGACGCTGGCACCCTTAATGTTTTCTCGCTTTAATTACAAGGGAAATAAAAGAAACGGTTAAGAGCTAAAATACCGAACCTAAACCGCAAAAATCTTCATTTATTAAGCAATTAAATATACAAGCGGGGAGAAAGAGCCACAAAAACTCATATAAGGAAGAATTAACCTTAAAACTTATTATCAACTATAGCATCTCTCGTTCTCCACAATTTAAAATCTCAAATAATGAGACTCGTGGATGCTTAGCCTAATAAACCAATTAAGGTCAAACCGGTCGAGTCAAAATATATTCTTATTTTCACCAACGGAAAGTTTACATTCGTGTCAAAAACACTTATTAAAATATGAATTTTTTTAAAATATATGCAATTTTAAGCACATTTTTGAAAAACGGAGTACATGAAGACAACGAACAAAAGGAAAAGCATATCGATAGATACCCCCCCCCATACTAAAACCAAACATTGTCCTCAATGTTTCAAGTCTAAGGGTATAATACCCCCTACTAGATACGAAGAGTCGAATGCAAAATTCTAGCATGGAAAGGCTATGACACAAATAATTAAAAGTCGTTTATAAATTATGCCAATAAAAATAAGCGTTAGTAAAGGATATAATCATCGGATATCGGATGTCTCAAATGAAGGATCGAAACTCGAGTGATACGTGATGAAAATGGACACGAGAGTCTTCGATATATGAGAAACCTAAAATCACATCACAAACGAAACACGAGAACAAATGAAAGAGCACAAGCCCTTCACATTAGAAATAAGAAAGAGGATAGAATGATAAGCATGGGAATCTCCCCCACGAGGCACCTCGTTTTTGATAACTGAGTCATGAGCTTGACTCGATCCCCGAATTAAATTGTCCTTGGGAAAACGATCATGGAGAGAAAAAGATTTACCAGTAAAAGAAAAACTCTCCATGATAAAGTAAAATAACCTCCCAAATAAGGAAAACCCCATAAAATTCCACCCGGGTCAAATACGTGGTTTCCATCTCTAAAAGAAATAAACCCCGAGGTCGCAACAGCAAACAAGTATAAGAAATATGGGTTTCCCTTAAGCAAAAATCTATCACAATGAAGGGTACAGTAAGAAGGTAATGATCCCAAATTTTCAAAAAATTTACTTTTAATTTCATCATTAACATACTGAGATTGCTCAAAAATGTGTATACCCGGATCAAATACCGTTCCCTTTATGGGAAAATAGCAAGAAAACTTTGTGTTAACATCTTTGGTCTCATTAGGAATGGGTGGGGCGGGAAGGAGAGAAGGTATAGTATCTATCGTGTAATAAATCATCTAGAAAAAGTATATCTCCCTCAACATCAAAATATCCGGATATGTACTCCACGGGTGTATCAATATCAAGAAACTCATCGATCTCGGGAATGAGAAAACCATCATCACTAAGGAGTAAAGGATCCAAAAAATCATTATTATCCTTATCATGTTTTTCAAAAGTCGGGTTTTTCAAAATAGGTGAATCATCCTCATCCGATCCCGATGAAGAATTAAAAGTATAGTCGGAATCATAAGATAACACATCCATATCCGGAGAATGGCTATGAGGAGAACAATCCAAAGTAGATTCTTCTAAAGGTTCCTTAAGTAAGATAGTAGCAATCTCTAAGAGTATAGGACCCTCCTCATTAAAAACCAACTCCACAAACTCCTTAGGTGTATGATCAATTAAAGGAATAGGGTCATCAATGGGCAATGTAGGCTCAAGTATAATCTCGGGAATTTCCTCAAAAGGTGAAGAAAGAGGAGAGCTAAATGTATCTGTGGGTGTCAACACCGGAGGGGGAGTAAAACTCATGATAGTCTCTGGGCCTTGTCTCTCCTTTATTGGCGGAGAGATGGAAGGATCCACAGTGGGAACATCACTACTAGTAGTGGTGTTAGCCTCAAACTGAGCTCTCAAAGCTTCTAAAAGTTGATATTTAAGACTTTGGTTTTGTTCATGAAGGTCATTTATCATCCTCTTTTGTTCCTCAAATATTTCAACTATTTCATCCATTTGTGAAGGTTGAATTTGGAAATCCCCTTGATTATTACTTTGAAAATTGTTATGATTTTGAAAATCTTCTTGATTTTGAAAGCCTTAATTTTGAAAATCTTCTTGATTTGGAAAGCCTTAATTTTGAAAATCCCCATAACCCCCTTCATTAATTTGTGGTGGGTCGGGAGTCAACTCAACCGTGAGTCGCTCAATAACTAGTTCTTCCTCAAAATCCGGAGGAGAAGAGTCACTAGTCACATGAGAAGGGGGACTAGAAGAATCATCCAAAATAGGGTCATCCGAATCAACACATGGCTCATCACTAACTCTCAGAGTATATGAGAAAAGAGGGCCACTCCTAATGATAATAGATGTGGTACCGGATACTTCGGCCTTGCTCCATACTTGAGACTTGTTCTCGATAATCAATAAAGCCTCACTAGTACTCCGAGAGTATAAATTCCCGCTTGCAGCCGTGTTAAGAGAGTCTTGATCGTATTGGGTCAACCCGTGATAAAATGAACCAATCAAATGCAAGGCGGAAAATCCATGATGAGGACAACTACGCACTAAATCCTTAAATCTTTCCCAAGCCCCGGTAAACGTTTCAGTATTAGACTCTTCAAATTTTGTTATTTCCAATCGAATTTTTCTCGTTTTAGCATAAGGGTAAAATTGATTTAAGAATTTTGACTCAAGATTGGCCCATGTAAAAATAGATCGTGGTGGTTCCTTTTCTAGCCAAAGCTGGGCTGCTCCATCGAGGGAGAAAGGAAAAAGGTGTAAATAGATAATATCTTGTGTCACATTGGTGTATTTGACGGTTTTGGCGTATGAACGAAAATGGCAGATATGAGCATAAGGATCGTCGTCCTCAAATCCGTAAAAAGGACAACCGGATATCAACTTAATCAAATCCGGATTAAGCTCAAAATAATCACTATCGATATCTGGTAGCACGATCCACTGTCGAGACATCCCTCAGTAGGTACTTGCAACAACTCATAAATCGATCGATTATCCATAGCCATTTCAAAAGCACGATACTCGGGATCGGCTAGACTCGTCACGATATTGTTTTTTATAAAAGAGAATATAATATGTACGTAAAAACAAAGAAACCAAGATAGAAAATATATATATATGTAGATTTTTTTGGTGTAATACTTTAGGAAAATATTACTTTTTTTAATTATTTATTTATTTATTTTTTTTGACTTTTTTTTTTATTTTTTTTTATTTTTTTTTTTGATTTTTTTTGATTTTTTTTTTTGATTTTTTTTTATTTTTTTTTATTTTTTTTTTGCAAATCTTAAGAAAGAAATGCTTTTGTATTTTTTTATTTTTTTTAGATTCTTTTTTTAAGAAAATATTATAATATATAGCTAAAGAAAAATAAAATCTAAAAGAAAAAAATATTTTTTAATTAATTTTTTTTAAAGGGTATATATAGTAATAAAGAAAAGAAAACAAAATAAGAAATTTTTTTTTATTTTATAATTTTTTTTATTATATATATTTTCTATTGCAATGAAAAATAACGTTCAAAAGTGAACGGATACAAAAATCCAAATCGTCTCACGAAATATCGTCAATCGTAACGAGTACGAACCGATAGCGACGCCATTTTAATAACGGTTTTTTATATAATCGTTTAACCCTTTTTAGTTTATCGTTTTTCTCTAGACTCGACTCGAATTGAAATCAGATTTTATCGTTTCGACTTAATTGTTTTTGGTTAAAAGATATTGATATGGTATCTATTTCTACTTGGCACAAAGCATGTAAAAAGTAAAAATATCTAATATACGTATATGTACTAATCTAAAAACAAATTGCAAATAGCGCAATGAAACGCACGAAATATAAAAATGTAAAAATACAAATTTATTCTACATTGACGCAAAAACGAGAATTAAAATTATTATTATATTCTTTTATTACTATTAGAATGCTAATCTAGTTTTAAACTAGAAACAATTAGAAAAGAGAAACATTTATTTCAAATTCAATATGAATTAGTCAAATTGAAACGTAAATCAAATTAATAAAAGCTAAAAAAAACATAACCAAAATTGATTGGCCCAATAGCAACCCAATCAGCATAACGGTCCAGTAACAGTTAATTAACGTCTATCAACTTTAAGGACTACAACTATAACAAATATAACGACTAGGGACTGTAATGCACCTAACTCTAACCGTCTAGGACTGTGATTGTAACAAGTGAACACACCATTAAGGACTAAACGTGTAAAATGATGAAACTTGTAAAAAAAAACAGGAATGGACACAAAATAGCTTTCACGTTCAAATTTTACAAATGAATATTACTTCCAAATATTTTGATGAAACGTTTACGGACTTTATTTTACCAAATCATGTTTATAATAAAACTATTGAAGACTCTTGACACTAACTGTTATAATGGAATTCAAAGCTGCTTAGTTTAATGACACCAACTGTTATGAACTTTCTACCTGCAGCTTTTTCGATCTCAAAATCGGACTGAATTAATAGTCTACTGATTAAGTGCAACTATAGAAAATGTATTCAGCAATTTGAACCTCTAAATTTCACTACATTTGATACTGATGAAGTGCACATTTTGACTAGTAAACTATCCAAACTGCACTCTTATTTCTATACTGTTTGACTTCTAATCTAACTTCCCAAATATATTGAGTATTAAGCAGGTTATCTAAGGCAACCAAAGTGTGCTTAAATGAAAGACTACAACTACTAGAAACTTACAACAGATTCTAAACCAAACACCCTATTATAGCTGATGACCAAACTTGAGAAAATCTTGAACAGTTATACGAAGAGAAATCAAACTAGCACTTAATAGGCAACTGAAAATGAACAGATTCAACAAGTAGCACAATGACTTACACTAAAAGAAATCTACTAAGTGAATTTTACACTACTAAAGCAAAAAATTAAAGAGAAAAACTCCCTGCATCCAGGCCTGCCCGTTGTCGTTGTGTGCTATGCTAACGAAAATCAAACCGATACCATGAGCTTACTGACGGAATCGAAACTGCTACAATGAAACTACACCGTTGAAACGAGCCCGCTGATGTCGAGACGATGAGCTGCTGAACGAGAGTAAACTAAAATCGAAGCTATGCTATGACCGAGTTGAGCTGAGACTGAAATCATTGAAGCTACACTTGACCGAAAACTATACCACTGCTCTAACACTTTAACTAAATCAACACTTTAACCCGAACCTGCTTACTACCATATTCGAATCAAAACAGAAACATGACCAGAATCTGCGTTATTAACCGAAATCAATCTCAAACCAACATCAACATCAGTAACTATCACTACTACTTCAGATTCAAACAACCGAATCCAACCATTTAACTCATCCGAAGCTTAATCGAAACATAAACATCTACCTGCTTTGAATTATACCAGAATCTGCCAAACATAAAAATGAATCGAAATCGAAATCTTCAATAATCACACAAGCAAATCCAAAAATGAACCGAAAATCAAGCTTCAATAAGAACATAAACTGAATATTTGACCATATATCATCGAATGATATTCAAAAACTAAATTGACTACAATGTTTGGGAAGACAAAAATATGAGATGAATTTGTAAATCTATTACTGGACCAAATAATAAAACTATAAAAGTGGCCTACAGCTTAAAAAAACGCAAGGAAAAATAAAGAGAGATGAGAAAAAGTAATATCTACGCTACTAAAAAAAGAATGAATATCTCGAATGTTGATAGCTGCGTGATATTTAAGCTTGATATGATCTCCATTCGGGCTAACATGGGCTTTTCCTTAATATCCTTTCTTCCGTCTCATTCTTTTCAGTTGGGCCTGCACTCTTCATTTTTTTTGTTTCTTCTTGGGCTTATGGAGTAAACAGGTTTAGGGCTGAGCACCGCAGACCCAAAACCGACCCGGACCGGAAAACCGGACCGGACCGGACCGAACCGAACCGGACCGAGCAATTTCGGTACGGTCCTCGGTCCGGGATTTTGGACGAATTCGGTCCTCGGTCCGGTCGGTCCGGTCCGGTCCGGTTCGGTCTTACCAAAATCTTATCAATTATGTCTAATAGGACCGGACCGGACCGAGGACCGAACCGGACCGGACCAACCCGGATCGGACCGTACTATTTCGTTCCGGTCTCGGTCCGGGGTTTCGGACCATTTCGGTCCTCGGTCCGGTCCGGTCTTGGCCGGTCCGGTCCGGTCCCGGACCGATGCTCAGCCCTAAACAGGTTGCAATAGTTGGGCTTGATTTGGTTATGGGCCAGCATCTTGTATGTAGTATAATAATGGGTCGGTACGATCCATTTAAATGGTGTCGGGTCAACTCAATAAAATATAAAGGCACCGTTGGACTCAATTTTGCGTGTTCTTTCCATTTCTCGTGTCCGTTTTGGCTCTTTGGCTTTGTTTCTTGTGATTTCTTTGATATCCGTACCTACACACGCACAAACGACAAAACACACATATACAAGGCATAAGTGATGATTATTTGACCATTTTAAGCATGTTTTACGAGGAAATGTGATGTGTAATTAGAGTCACATCAGAAAACATGAGAAATTTTTTAAATTTTGGCTATTTTTAGCCTTATTTTGCAACAAAATGATTAACAAAAAGATAAACTTTGGAAAGCATGAATGTTTAGCAAGGCAAGTATCTAATCACCCCCACCATACTATAGTTAAGCATTTTCCTCAATGTTTTGAGTCTAACGGTAGGATACCCCCATACTAGAGACGAAGTCGAATGCCTAATCTAGCATGGAAAGGGTGGAATCATTAAATCTATAGTCGTTTATGAAGTGTGCTAATAAGACCTAAGGTTAGAACAATCAAGGATATATCAATTGGATATCTAGAAATTCTTCAAAGCAAACGATCGAGTGCTCACGTAAAACGAAAACGAGAGGCTCCAATCGTGAAGATGATCATCTAAAAACCACAATTCACAAACAACCACGGAACAAAGGTTTGAAGGGCACAAATCTCCTCACATAAGCTACATTAGAAAGCGATAATATGTACATGGATAAGCATGGGAACTCCCCCACGAGGTACCTCGTTTGTGATTACCGAGTCATGAGCTTGACTCGAT
Organism: Glebionis coronaria; assembly: GCA_025667525.1. Taxonomy (NCBI): domain Eukaryota; kingdom Viridiplantae; phylum Streptophyta; class Magnoliopsida; order Asterales; family Asteraceae; genus Glebionis; species Glebionis coronaria. The sequence goes on along the minus strand of CM046882.1, from coordinate 120,744,557 downwards.
CCCCTCAGTACTAATTATCATTGGGGAAGGTGACTTGGTCGAGGTCGTCCAAAGAAGGGACTTCCCCATCAAAGTAGTGCTTCAACCTATGGCCATTTACCTTAAAGTTAGGACCATCATTTTGAGCTAGCTCGATGGTCCCATAAGGAAACACTTGGGTAATGGTGAATGGTCCGGACCAACGGGATTTCAACTTGCCGGAAAATATTTTCAATCTCGAGTTAAAAATCAACACTTGATCCCCAATGTTAAAAACCTGGTTTTTAATTTTTGAATCATGAAACTTTTTAGTTTTCTCTTTGTAAATCAATGAATTTTCATAAGCAATGTCCCTCAATCCATCCAATTCATTTAATTGCATTTTCGGTGTGTTTTCCCCCAGTCTCAATGTCATCATTACAATGCTTTAGGGCCCAATAAGCTTTGTGTTCGAGTTCAATGGGAAAGTGGCAATTCTTTCCATACATAAGCTTGTAAGGAGTGCACCTAATGGGCGTCTTATGAGCGGTACGAAAGGTCTATAAAGCATCGTCTAACTTATCCGACCAAGATTGTCGGTTTTCTCCTATCGACCTCTCCAAAATTCTCTTTAAAGCTCGGTTTGAAACCTCGACTTGCCCACTCGTTTGTGGGTGATAAGCCGTAGAAAGCCGATGTGTAACCCCATATTTCTTTAGAACCCTTTCAAATTGGTCATTACAAAAAAGGGTTCCACGATCGCTTATGATTGCACGAGGGGTTCCAAACTGAGAGAATAATTGCTTCAAAAACTTGACTACCACACGAGCATCGTTCGTGGGCAAAGCCTTAGCTTCCACCCACTTGGATAGGTAGTCAACGACAACAAGGATGTACTTATGACCACGAGATGATGGGAACGGCCCCTTAGAATCAATGCCCTACACGTCAAAGATCTTACACACTTGGATGATATTTTGTGGCATTTCATCGTTTTGTAATTTGTGATGTCCGTAAACCATGGGGTGGAAGAATCTTTCTTGGAATTCACTACACCAAGTGTCTCGAGAGGAAATTTTTTGGTGATTTCCTTGTTCTCGTACACACATTGGTGAGGATTTTCCAATCGAGAGAGGTGATCGGCCGCAAGATTCTCGGCTCCTTTTTTGTCAAGTATTGTGACATCAAATTCTTGTAGGAGGAGAATCCAACGAAGCAATCTCGGCTTAGAATCAAACTTAGATAAGAGGTACTTGATAGCCGAATGATCCGTATACACTATGCTTTTTGTCAAGACGAGATAAGGTCGGAATTTCTCAAAAGCATACACCACGACAAGGAATTCCTTTTCCGTTGTACTTAAGTTGAGCCTCGGTCGTCGTCTTACTAGCATAGTGAATAGGCAAGAAGTGCTTGTCATGACGTGGCCCCAAAATGGCCCCAATAGCGTAATCACTTGCATCACACATGAGCTCAAAGGGGAGGTTCCAATTGGGAGCAACAAGAACGGGAGGTTCGGTAAGTTTCCTTTTAAGGATTTCAAAGGCTCGAACATAATCTTCGTTAAAGACGAAAGGAGCATCTTTTTCGAGAAGGTGAGTAATGGGTCGAGATATCTTTGAAAAAAATCCTTGATGAATCGACGATAAAAGCCCGCGTGGCCCAGGAAATTCCTAATTCCCTTAACGGTTTTGGGATGTGGTAATTTGGCGATGACGTCTATCTTAGCTTTGTCTACCTCAATCCCCGCTTTCGAGACCTTGTGCCCTAAGACAATTCCTTCTTTAACCATAAAATGACATTTTTCCCAATTGAGCACAAGGTTTGTTTCCTCACAATGTTTCAACATTTGTTTCAAATTTCCTAAACACGAAGTGAACGAACTACCAAACACGGAAAAGTCATCCATAAAGACTTCCATCGTCTTCTCGATCATGTCATGAAAAATAGCCATCATACACCGTTGAAAAGTTCCCGGTGCATTACAAAGTCTGAATGGCATTCTATGATAGGAAAAATTCCATATGGACACGTAAACGTAGTTTTTTCTTGATCACGAGGATCGATGGGGATTTGAAAGTAACCGGATAAACCATCTAAAAAGCAATAGAAATCGTTTCCCACAAGAGGCTCCAACATTTGATCCATGAAGGGCAAGGGAAAATGGTCTTTACGAGTGGCGTCATTTAACTAACGATAGTCAATACGCACCCTCCAACCGGTCACGAGTTGAGTTAGAATTAACTCGTTCTCATCGTTTGGCACAACGGTCATTCCTCCCTTTTTAGGGGCACAATGAATAGGACTCGCCCAAGGGATATCAGAAATAGGGTAAATCATTCCCGCGTTAAGGAGTTTAAGGACTTCCTTTTTGATGACGTCGTGAATTTTTGGGTTCACCCTTCTTTAACATTGGATTGCGGGCTTGTAGTCTTCCTCCATTAAAATTTTGTGTGTACAAAGTTTTGGGTCGATACCCTTAATGTCGGATAATTTCCACGCAATTGCACCTTTGTGAGCCTTCAAGACATCGATAAGTGTGGTTTTTTCATAATCCGAAAGATCCTTCGCAATAATAACCGGCAACTTATCGTCTTCTTCCAAGAATACGTATTAGAGATAAGGAGGAAGATCTTTCAACTCGAGTATTGGTGGTTCCTCGATTGAAGATTTGGGTTCGATACTCATAACCTCCACTGGCGGAGGAAATGGGAAATCGTTAAGAAAATCCTTGATAATCGAAAAGTCCTCATTGTCATCGAGGTTTTCGTTAGAAGTTCGAGGTAAATCAAACTCTTCCAAAGTAAAACCACCTCCTTCAAATGGAGTGAAAGATGGTGTCGAATTATCAAGAATTGGATCGAGCATAGTGGGATTGCCACTATTTGCTTCATCGATAAAACCTAAAATCTCTTGTGTAAATTCCTCGCAAACGACATCGACTAAAGCAATATGGTTTAAAGTCGAGATAGAATAAACATGAGAAAGTTGAAAGTTTTGAGTCGCGTTTATAACAAGTTCCTTGTCGTTGAAGCGTAAGGTGATTTTCCTTGCATGCACATCAATGAGCGCTCTTGACGTATCTAAAAACGAACGACCTAAAATGAAAGGAACTTGAGGATCCGTGGGAATATCGACTACGATAAAGTCTACCAGATAATAGAACTTTCCCACTTTCAAAAAACGTCTTCGGCAACCCACATGCGGGAATCGTAGAATGATCGGCCATTTCGATAGACATTCTTGAAGGAGTAAGATTAGGAAGATTAAGCGACTTGAATATGTCAAGAGGCATCAAATTGATATTAGCACCAAGATTTTCCAAGGCGCAACATTCTTCCATATCTTGAATACCAACCGGAATTAAGAATTTACTGGGGTCAACGACTTTTTGAGGTATGCGGTTAAGATAAACCGATGAACAACTAGACAATTTTTGCAATTTCTGCTTGTTGTTCAACATACTCTTAAAGTTGGCGCCAAATCGAGGCATCATGATTTAAGCGTCGACAAAACTTATGTTACAATGCATATCACGAAACATCTTAATAAAAAGCTCAAATTGGTAACTGTCACGTTCTTGCAATTTTTCCTTACGAAGTCTCGATGGGTAAGGTAAGGGTGGTGTTGGTTGGGGCATAGGCATAGCCTTTGGAATCTCGGGTTCGAATGTTGGTAAAGGGTCGATCGTAGGTGTGGTTTGAGCGGTACTTTGTGGGATTGTAATGTGCTCCTTTTCGACCACCACCTCGGGTTCTTCCTTAATTTCCTCCACCGTAGGAGTAATTGGTTGAGGAATCGGTTCCTTAAAGGTCTTACCACTTCGTGTGGTAATCACTTTCATCTCTCCCTTCGGGTTTGACACGGTGTTGCTAGGAAGACAACCCAAAGTAGAGGGCTTGTTCATCATGATTGCTTCCAAGATAGAATTGATCTTAACGTCTTGCTTAGCGGCACTTTGGTCTATCCTTTGTTCAAGCCTAGATTGACTTTGTTCAATTTTGTTGTTTTGACCTCTAATTTGATTTGCAAAATCGTTTTTCAATTCCGTTCTCATGTTGGCATTTTCCCTAGCAAAATTTGCCAACTCCTTTGTGTTTTTAGCCGTTTCCCTAGCTTGACTAGCCAATTGCTCGTGGATGTTTTCTAGAATCTTATCATTTGCCGTAGCGTAATTCAAAAAGTCATTTGGAAGCTCTTTAATGTAAGCATTTTGAAATCCTTGACTCGGGTTTTAAAAATTACGGTTTTGATTTTGGTTTTGCACTTGATTACTAGTCCCTTGATTCCCATAGTTGTTACCCTTATAATTGTTCCTTTGATTTCCTTGGTAACCAACTTGCTTGTTTCGATAATTGTTAGCATATTGATTTTGTGGAAAACCTGGTGGAGTCAATTGATTAGTGCGGGTAACTTGACCGTTTTGGTTATAAGTTCCCTTGGCCGCGTAGGCACTCGAAGTGTTACCACCGGCGGTAACGCACTCGGAGAAATCATGACCTCCACCACAATAAATACAAGAAACCTCAACCGTTTTAGCCATAGTGGGAGTGGGTTGTTCACCAACTTTAAACTCAATTAACAATCCTTTAAGCTTATCAAAAATCTTGTTTTCAATATTAGCCTCTATTTGGCAAGCATCGATGGTTTGTGACAATCAAGGAGAAGACGAAGCCTTGTGAACACTCGGTGTGCTACGAGGGATATAAACCTTAGACCTATTGTCAATAATCAACAATGCTTCCTCGACCGTTTACACAAAAAATTACCACCCGCGACGGCATTGAGATAGTCTCGTTCATGATCGTTCAATCCATTGTAAAACGTGTCGATTTGATGTAAGTCGGAAAAACCGTGATGAGAACATTCATGCAACATTTCTTTAAACCTATTCCAAGCCATTGAAAAACTCTCATTGTATTGTTGTGAAAACTTTGAAATCTCGTTTTTCAATTGCGTAGTCTTAGAGGGCGGGAAAAATTGGTTCACGAACTTTGAAATGAGATCCTTCCACGTCAATATAGAATTGGTGGCTCATTCTCTAGCCAAATTTTAGCGGGCCGCGCTAAAGAATTAATAAGTGTGAAAACACTTATCCTTTTACCACTTATTTCCAATAATAACATGACCAAAACGTGTATTTTTTGTCCTAAAAGTCAGAATTATGCGTGGTTTGTGTTTTTATTGTGTTTCAGGTTAAAAATATGAAAAAGGGAGAAAACACGGGCTATCACGGACTTTTATCAAAGAAAACGACAAAAGACGAAGTCAAAAGATCAAGAGTGCAAAAAGAACGGAAGTCCAAGGCCTATTCTAAAGATTTATCGAAGAAAAAGTCTAAAGACGGAAGTTTAACGAAGTCGAAGAACCAAGTCTACAAAACGAAGAAAAATAGAAGACGAGTTCAAATTATCATTCGACTAATCCCGAGACTGAGTCGAGAAAGACGAGAAGAAAAGAGAAGAAACAAGCACTTACCACCTCCCCTATATATAGTAGAAAAATAGTCATTAGTGAGGAGTTAATTTTTAGTTTTAAATTTTTAGTAGGTAATTAGTGTTTATTTCTCTCTCTAGCTTTCTCTTCAAGTTTTCTTAATCTTCATCTTAATCTTGTAACTTTGAATCTTAAATCTTCAAGTTAATCAACTTTTTTCATTTAATTCTCATTCTACCTTTCTTAATCTTTTGGTGATTTAATTAATCATGTAGTTGATTTCATCTATTTGATTATGTGATTGATTTATTCATGTGATTGATTTTAGAGTTTTGATGTGGTGGATGTTTTGAGCTTATTGTGATTGTTGATTTACTAGTGTTTGGCTTATTTTTGATTAAGTTGGTTTGATAGATTTATAGATTTATAGATTTGCGTATTAGTTGATTTCAAATGTTTTGATTATTAAGTGTTTTTATAGTTTTTAATTTGTGGCTTATTTAGTTTTTCTTAAAATTTATTTGGTTAAAGTTTTAGTTATTTGCTTATTTGATTCGTGCTTAATCATAGCTTATTTTCCTTGTTCTTGATGTTACAGTAACTGTTAATTGTTTTTCATTTTCTTCGCAAAAGGGTTTTAAATTCTGAAAATATATCATTTCTCTGAAAAGTTCATTATTCTGAAATTAGCCATTTCTTTGAAAATACCATTATTCCGAAAATATCATTTTCTCCGAAAAATTCCAATATTCCGAAAATCCTAGTTTATCTGAAGAAGTTGATTATTCCGAAAATCCCTATTTCTCTGAAAACTTGCATTATTACGAAAATGTACCATTTCTTTGAAAACTTCCTTTATTCCGAAAATAACCCTTCTCTCTGAAAACCTACATTATTCCGAAAATCCCTATTTCTCTGAAAAGTCCAATTATTCCGAAAATGCACAATTTCTCTGAAAAGTTTTATTATTCCGAAGATTCTCTGAATTTGTCATTTTTTCCGAAATTATTGATTTTTCCCATTTTTCCACTTTTTCCCATTTTTCATTTTTTCCCATTTTTCGCTTTTTCTCATTTTTCCACTTTTTCCCATTTTCCACTTTTTCCTATTTTTCCACTTTTTCCCATTTTTCACTTTTTCCCATTTTTCCACTTTTTCCCATTTTTCAACTTTTTCTCATTTTTCCCATTTTTCACTTTTTCCCATTTTTCACTTTTTCCCATTTTCTACTTTTTCCCATTTTCCACTTTTTCCCATTTTTCCACTTTTTCCCATTTTTCCACTTTTTCCCATTTTTCCTACTTTTCTCATTTTTCCTGTCACACCCCACCATGGCGTAATATGGGGCGCGACGTATGGATATCATCACAACAAACGGTGACTCTATAGAGAAAACTAAAATGAAAATATAATGTCATAAATGGCGACACAAATGTCATGACAATATCTCAACATAGCAGGAGTCTAGGTAAGTAGGTAACAGTCCTACCTCTTACCCAAGTCTAAAAAATAACACTAACAATCAACATATAGGTTCATAGTATCACTATTTAAAACACATGAAAATAAACTAAGAAGGAACGGGGATCTCCTTCTATATTCAATCCTAATGCATCTAAATCTTGCCACTTCTATCCTCAAGCTTAACCATATTCTCACCTGAAAGAGACACTAAAACACGTCAACATAAAGTTGGTGAGAGTCATAGGTTTAGACTCAAACCCCAAATCATACCAAAAAGCTGTGAGTACAATCAAAGTTCAAAACATATGGACAATGTGATACTATCATGTATTAACAACTATCATTCAAGAATTAATCAATCAAACCAACACTAAGGCTCCCAACCAATACCATACACCAAACTCCCATAGGTATCCAAACACCTATGCACCAATCCCCAAGGCCCCACCTTGTCATTATACATTGGTCCCATAGATGCTCACACATCTATATACCTCCCCAAGGCCCCGCCTTGTCAACATCCCCTTGGTACCAAGTCAAAACATAAACAATCAAGAATTATCTAGCAGTTAATTACATAAGTATGCACACATAAGTCCATTACCAATGCCAAAACATTCACAACATAAGTTTATAAATAACATAACACAGTGTCTCTTCCATCCCATCTGGAAGTCAAAAACAATAGTAAACAAGGGACTATGAAACTCACCTGATTGAGCTTCCCCAAACATCCACGCACTTGAAAAAAGCTAACAACCAAAAACACATAATCAAAACATGAACCAAACACTAAAATGGCTCATCAACCTATGATGGACATCTAACCTTCTCCCATATATATACATCATATATATGCTCTAAGCATCTCATTACACCCGTCTATAAATCCCTTAACTCGTTTTACTTCATAATACATCCCGTTAACATTTTATCAAAAACAGTCCCAGTTTTAGGTCTCCAAACTATAAGTCAAACACCCACCTAAACACACCCATGATCTCTGTAAAGGGAATATTTATTCCCTTATATATGTTATCTAACATCTCCCACTTGCCCCAACCTTAAAGCTACTGTTAAGGCCCCGATATATATATATATATATATACACTTTTGTCATTCCAGATTTACTGATTTTAAACATACAAAACGTTTCTTATGATTAGGGGGTCTTACCTTAAACCATAACCTTAGCCCCAATGCAGATACTTACTAAAATATATAAACCATCTCTCATGTTCGTTAGAAGATCCCAATGCAACCCTAAGTACCCCAAACAACCCAAAACATAAAAAGAAAACAGGGTGAATTCAAAAATGTTTTGACCTCCGACTGTTGTAACCTGTTTTGACCCACTTCCCGACCTCCAATTTAGTTCTCGTTTATTGCATTGGAAAGCCACTTCAAATACCTTTTCAGGGATACTTGGATCGCAAAATAAGAGTTTGTAGAACTCCCAATATGATCAAAACAATGGACTCAAAATTCTGCCCAATTTTTAAAAACGGTTTAATTAATTTAACCTAATTAATTACCCATAACCCCACTAATTACAAGCCCTAATTTATATAATCATTAAATTATCATTAATATATCATCAATATACTGTTTTTAAATTAAACTATAACCTAAAGCCATCATAAGATGATTAAAGAAATCATTAAAACAATTAAATTGAAAAGGGTTATGAAGGTTTACCTTTTATTTATGAAAACCCCAAAAATTTTAATGAACCCTAATTTTTCATTAATACATGTCGACCAAAACTCTCCAGGAATAAAAATAATGCGTTTGATATTATGTTTGTATTCTTTATATAGCACAAAATCCTAGTCCAACTACAAGCCCACTTACCTTTTTTCCTTTTTCCCTTTTTTTTTGTTTAAGTCGTCCAAACCGACTTTGCACCCTTTAATTTTCGTTTTTTTTCTTTTTATTATTAATATATCTATTAATAATATTACCTTAATTTTCCTTAATTTATTTCAGCTCCTAAAGCCTTCAAAACCTCAAAACCGTAAAACTAGTCAGTTTTTACGCGTTTTACCGTAAAAGACGTAAAATATACACTTTTATAAAAAATACAAATTTTGAAATAAAATTTATAACTAGGTCCTAAATGACTTAAAACCATCCCGAAAAATATCCATATGACTAATTACCTCATCCGAGACCTCCAAATGCTAAACCGTAAATCATAAAAATACGATTTTCTATAATACATATACGTATACGTAAAACCACTAAATAACACCATCTCATTTCATAGTCATTACCTTGTGAACTCATGAAAATGAAATCATCACACATCGTTTCACTCACAAGGTACCCCGTACCGGAAACGATATCCAAACCACAATCTATACACACCAATTATCACATAAACACGTAAAGACACGTAACTAGCACAAAATAAAACTATGTGACGAACCTCAAAACCAGGGTTGTCACATCACTCCCTCCTAATAGAAATCTCGTACTGAGATTTACTCCTTAGGATCAAACACACAAACAACAAATCACATGAGGATACTTGTTCTAAACGAACTCCCCTCATTTCCACGTGAACTTTAGTTCAAGTTTCAAAATACCACATATACAAACCAAAATAATTAAACTTATTGCCAAACTCTTGACCTCACAGTCAATAAATCTCACAGATGACTCTTTGATAAAACAAAGACTCTTATTAACACAAGTCCCGAATAACCGTACATGCAAAATGCATTCTCAAACAACCTTTACCAATCTCAATACATGAAATGTATCATGTATACAACTCATTTCCCCCATGTAATTCTATGCTCATAAGCTAATGGTCCGATCTTTCCAAAGATCATAAATGGACCTACAACACTCTACATCAACTCTTCCATTTTACCAAAACATACCACCCGTTACTATGGGTGAAACTCCCCACATAACTTTGTCACTAAATCTAGTGGTTTCCTCCTTTTCTACATAGCATCCCTTGTTGTCCTCATCCTTTCCACAAACATCATTACCACATTAGTAGGCTCTTTTACCAATTCTGGTCCACAATGGGGACAACTCACCCTATCCTTTCATATAGTGCCTCAAATGGCATTTATCGACTTCTATTATGATAACTATCATTATATGAAAACTCAGCCATCGCTAACGAGTTTCCTAACTACCTCTAAATCAATCACCCATGCCCTCAGTGTAACTCCTAAGGTTGTATAAATATCTCACTTGCCTATCCTTTTCCCAGTTAGCTGGATATACTCATATCCAATCATGTTCATCAACTCCCTTCAGTCCGTACCCCAAACTACTTAAAAATTCCAATTTCCTTACAAAGTGACCTATGACGGTCTTTCACATATCCATTAGTTCTTCCAATCCAAATTAACTTATGGTCTATACACATCATCAAAAGGACGGTTATCTCAGTTAGACCAAGCCCTTCGTCCCTATGGCACATCACACCTATAACTCCTCATCCATTCGATTATCGATACTAAGCCTCCCAAACAATCAGTATAGATCAGTGCCATTTCCTTTTCCACACTACGACAGTATTAGCCTGCATTATGATTTATTCTACTCATTAAGCTCTACCAAAGTTTTACCTTCGGTTCCTATCTCGACCTATTTCATTCATGCTTCGCTTCTATACACACTTCCTTCTTCCTCCTCAACTCATACCATACATCACGATGTGATGCTTCCCATCGTTTCTTCCCTTGCCATAATCCTTCATAAGGCATTCCATACATATTAGGCTAACATTTACGCAGAACCCTCTATTCCATCACATCCGTACGCAATCCTTCCAACTTCTCAACCACGTGACTTCTCATTCCTCTTGAAATATGAGATGAAATAGTCAGTCTATCGACTATCACCCAACTCTCTTCGTACTTATTCCTCCACCCCATTATGTATCCCTTTCACTAAATTCGTCCTTACATCGCCCTTTCTAAGCTACTCCTATCTATGTAGGAAGTATAGTCTACGTCCCTTTTCTCCATATGATTGTCCAAGCCACACAACACACATGTTGACGCGTTCTCTGCTTTAGACAACTCAACTCGTGCAACCTACATCCTTCATCCAAACCACCCTAATACGTCATCCATATAGTTCAAGTTCGTCTCAGCTTTACTTCATTCTTCTTATTCCATGTCTCATCAACCATGCTTGCCTTTCCCAGATGATACTTGGCCTTGCAATTTTCTTTCACCACTTAACTCCACCCATCACCTTTGTCAAATGTTCAATCAAGATGATTGAGTATGTGTTGGAGACGTTCATGATCCGTATAGATCATTCTCTACGTCTCGTACACCAAATGCCTCTAGCATTCTAGGCAGATATAACAATCCAGCTCCACTAATTAAGTCATATCTAGTTCTTCCAAATCTTCAGTTCTTGCAACGTATAAGCAATCGCCTTTCTTTGTCGTTCTCGTACACATCTAAATCCTTGCTCCACGTATCGTCATGCTTCGCGAATTCCTCCAGTCCTTCCGATAATGCCAAGATCGGCTCATTATCCAATCCACTTCTTCAGCCTCCAAAATACTTCCTCATCCTTCTTCACTTCGCCCCTTGCTGGTTCCATGATATGTCATCATCTCTAACTACTCATCATGGTAGACTTAATACTAAAACTCACACTTGAAAATCTCACGTATAATTCCACTCCAAAACCAACACATACTTCGCCTCACTCTCCTTCTCAGATTTGAGTAGATCAAGATGTCGTCGATACTCCCGATGACAACTCGTTTATACACGTTCATGCACACTTGGTTCATTGACACCGTGAAAACCGCTAGTGCTTTGGCGAAGCCAAATGCATAACCGTAAACCCAAAGCGTTCATACAACATCCTTAGCAGTTTCAACTATGTCCTCCTTGCACCCTCTCTTAGCGGCAATACGAATAAATTCCTACCTCGTTCTACTTGCAAAATTCTACACGCATCTTAAAAGACCGGTACTTCCTCTCATCGGACCACTCAACCTCTTTCCACATCCAATCTACTACTAAGCAACTCAACTTTTATCCAACATTCCTTACAATTTCTAACAGCTCTTGTTTTTAAATCACTCCATCAACGATTTGCCTTGGAAAGGCACTAGCTACAACTCCTCTCACTTCTCCTACTTGCTCTATTTATGGTTCTACCTCACAGTAATAGGCAAACCTACTAAATTTCAGGAAATTTTCGGAAAACTTACATGCCCTACGAACAATCATAAATACCTTTGAGGTATTGTATCCCCTTCCAACACTCGCTATGGTGCATTACTTGTGCTAGTATCCCACAAATCTCTATTCATCTCCTTGGTACTCCTAAGAGACCTCATGACCACATTAGTTCGTCTACGAACTTCTTTCCTCCCCACTAAGGGCATTCCGACCGTTCTCTCATGGTGACCTACTTAAGCGTGTAGGCGCGACCAAGTCTTTCATATGACTACCTCAACGCTCCCGAACAATACGAAACCAAAACTACATCCTGAATCCATCAGATACAATCAACGAATCAAACCAACGGATAACTAACGACATTTCACGTGCACCAGTTAAGACAAGTCAAAAACCATGAGACTCAAAAGAAAACTCAAACCCAAAACGTGTATCAATTCAAAATGACCCATGACAACGAAAAATAATCCAAGAAACACCCAATGGCAACCAAAACATATTACGCCCCACGACATATTATTTAAACCGTGCAAAAGATCGACTTTTCCAAAAGAATATATATATATATATATATATAATTTTTTTTACCTCCCCACATCTATGTGACTCAAACAATCTACAAACAACCCTCTTGACGAACTCAAAACTCAACTCAAAGACTAGGTATCCCGTGCATCCTAAATCAAAAAAATAAACTACTATTCAAAGCTCAACCTTTAACCCGACACTTGTACAATAATTCCGTCCAGGATACTGACCTCCCATGACTATACATTCTGAATATTTGAAAAGTACGTTCCGAGCACATAATTTTTGGCTTTTGAATCATCCAAAAAACTTTAAAAACGAACAAGTTATGACCAAAATAATTTTATATTAATGAAAGATAAAATTGTATGTGAAATCTTCATAAACTCAATTTATCCTTGTATTAATAATTATAAATGACGTCAATCGGTTAAACCTAATTATATAAACTATGTAAGTAGAAAGAAATTTTGCTTCGCTTTATTTTAAAGAAAGTCTTTTAGAATTTGAAATAAATAAGTGTTGATTAAAAGAAATCTTATGTTACATCTTGTTTCAAACACGATTCCAACACCTTACCCTTATTTTACCGAATACAACCAGCTATCTAACCCTATAATAGATTTCCAAGTCCCCCATTTTTCTTAATATATACCGACCAAAAGAAATGTAAGACCCAACACAAAAGATTTCATTATCTCAAAAGAAATCCCAAGTTATTTCAATAGACTTAAAACCAAGAACACTATTTTAAAACGTACACGTGAAATACGAAACTCAAAGAATACGCAACAAGACACACTTCAAAAGATTCAAAACTTCGTTGAAACTCCACCAAACTCGAGCTCTAATAAACTGTTTAAACACAAGAGAGTACTAGGTACGTTCAAGTTATAATAACTACTGAACGACCGTAAATCATAACATAACATATATTAGTATATATACATCCGCATATGTATACCTATCGAATCTCCCAAACATACTCGTTATCATACATGTCAAGTCAATCAATCGCTTTATACGCTCGTTTTTTCCATACGAGTAATCACCATCTCACCGTGCCACAACAAGGCATGAAGCCCACCTCCAAAACCAAACCATATCGTGTGACCCCATAATCACACAACACACCTATAAACCCAAACGTATAACAAAAAAAAACAATACCTATATCATAGGCAACCATTACATAAACCCCATATATTATACGTATACCCAAATTCTACATCTCATCATATACAAGCATGTACTAACCCTCTTTCATGCAATCATACTTGAGAACCCATTGAAGTTGTGGTACTTGTATAACTATGTTGGCCACCATACTTATACAATTACCCTTTCCCCAATGCACTCCCTCCTATGATGACACTTATAAGAATCAATACAACATATAACACATAAATCCATCTACTCACATAAGCTCATAACCACATAACCAATAAGGTCCAAAACTCCCTCTACTAAAATAACATAATAAAACTCTTGGAATACAGAAATCCATAGTCTAGCTAAAACAGCCTAGACTAAATCCAAAACGAAAACACAATCAGTTATAAGTCATGTCGCCCATAAGAGTGGAAACAGCTTAAAATCCTTCATATCCACCTACTCCTACTAACTCGGACCACCACATGATTCTTAGGGAACATGACTTAATCAAAAGAAAATAATATCTCTCGGGTACATAAAATAACCCAACAAAAGATAGAAACTACCATGTAACAAATTATGTACTATAATGTACAATTTAAGCAAAATACGACAATGACTAGCATGGATGATTATGGTTCAACCTTCACTAGTCACAATCCGAAAAGAAAATAACATGTGGGTAAGTATGAACATACTATGGTTCAATTCATACTAGTCAAAACATCGCAATAAATAACATCCAAACACATCAATTATAATAAAATGCACACATACTCTTATGACACCTATATGCAGGGACCCTTAAGCTATAGACTAGGCTACGTGACTAGGAAACCTAATTCTCTATAACCATTGTCTCTGATACCATTCTGTCACACCCCACCATGGTGGAATATGGGTCGCGACGTATGGATATCATCACAACAAACAGTGTCTCTATAGAGAAAACTAAAATGCAAATATAATGTTATAAATGGCGACACAAATGTCATGACAATACCTCAACATAACAGGAGTCTAGGTAAGTAGGTAACAGTCCTACCTCTTACCCAAGACTAACAAATAACACTAATACAAGGCTTTTAGCTAAGTATAAAATCTTATCGTCCGATCTTTTCGAATTGATTATTGGTAGAAAGTGCGACTCAGTCGTCTTTTGGAAAACAAGAAGAGTGGTTTGGTTTGATTAACTAATTTAAACTAAAAGCAAATAAATGAAAATATCGTTGAGAAAAGAAAAAGCTTTAAAATATAAACTAAAACGATGAGTTAAAAATAAATGATTGAAAACTTAAAGACAAGATTAGAAAAATACTTGAAAACTTAATGAAACTAAAACTTGAAAACTTTGGAAAAACAAGAAATTAAACCCAGTTGGAAAGTGATCGGAGTACGGCCAAATCGGAATATCCAAAATGCTACAATCGGAATGTATGGTCGGAATATGGTAAAATAATGCTGATCGGAATGTATAAAAGAAAAAGTGATCGGAATGTCAATAAAAACTTGCTGTCAGAATAAGGCAAAATAATTCAATCGGAATATATCTAAAACCAGGCAATCGGAATGCCAATATAAACACCCCAGATCGGAATCCCAACCGGTATCCGAATCGGAAAGCTAAAAACCCTTTTCCGATCTAATGATCGGAATATAAATGATGCAATCGGAATACAAGAAATCGAGTCTAATCGGAATGTTTTACGAGACACCCACGTCGGAATGTCAAAGAGTCCCCTCAATCGGAATGTTAAAACCCTAATCCGATCAAGTGATCGAAAAAACAAAGAAGTAATCGGAAAATAAAACCCTTTTCCGATCTTGTAGATCGGAATAAGGTGTCCTAATTGGAATGTCAAATCGGAAAGGGGTTTACCCTTTCCAATGGTATCTACTCGAAAATAAGCTAATTTATGAGCTACTTTTGATAAGCTCAAACCAAAACTTGATCGAATTAATAATAAGCCCGACTAATAAGCATAAAATAAGAACTTTTAAGCTTTTAAATAAGCAAACTTTTTAAATCAAATCATAAAAAGATGAAACTTTTTAAGAAGGCTTTTAAAAGGTAAATAAGCTAAACGTAAAAATAAGCCAATAAGCACAAGGATATTAAAGCTTAATCGTATGAAAGCTTAAGTAGGAATAAAAAGATTAACTTTTTAGTCACAAAAAAATCAAGATCAAACACGCATCATCAATATTTCGGATCGAAAGTTACTAAAATAAAGAAAGGTAGAAAGAGATTAAAGAACTTAAAACTTAACTTGAACTTGATTAATGGAATCCAAAATACAAAAAGCTTAAACTAGAAAGATTAAAAGAAAGAAAAGATGAAAAACTTAGTGAGAGAAAGTTTGGAACTTTCTCTCTCTAAAAACTAGAAAGAAAATATGAAAAAAACTAAAACTAGCTAACCCCCCTCCTAATGTGATTAGGATGGTATTTATAGGGAAAATGGGAAGTGCATGTGTGGTGTGCTTCCTTCTTTCTTTACTTCTCGACTAGATTTAATTCTTTGTCTTTTCTCGACGTCGTCTCAGGATTCGAACTTGTCTTAATAATTTTCTTCTTTAATTTAGACTTGAGTTCTTCGACCTCATTAAACTTCCGTCTTTAGACTTTTTTCTTCGATAAATCTTCAGAATAGGTCTTGGACATCCGTTCTTTAAGCACTCTTGATCTTTTGACTTCTTCTTTTCTCGTTTTCTTCGATAAAAGCCCGTGAAAGCCCGTGTTTTCTTCCTTTTCATCTTTTGGTCCTAAAACACAATAAAAACACAAACTACGCATAATTCCGACTTTTACGACATAAAGTACACGTTTTAGTCTTGTTAATATTGGAAATAAGTGGTAAAAGGATAAGTGTTTCACACTTATTAAATCCCCTACACTTGACCATTGCAATGCCCTCATGCAATGCATTAATTTTAAAGCACGGTTTACATTTTCCATCAAAAATAACCCACCTTGGCCTTTATTAAATACTAAACATAAAAAGATAGAAACAAGTAAAGAAATTAAAAAATTACATTGGGTTTTGGCTGCCATGAACGTTTATCATCCTCAAGTTTCACGTTCCCCATACCAAGCTTAAACACGAGATCATTGTTACTATAAGTTAGCAGACTAACACGAATTCATGTGGGCCAATTATTCACTTATACTCCCTTATTCCTAGGTGTATCTCTTATATTTTATTGTTCTCTTGAATGATCACGAGGATGCATTGTTGACTTATTTAGATAGTTATTTAGGCCGAAAATAAAGTGGGACGATTTAATCAATAGTTAGCTAAAGGACAAAATCTTTTAAAACTGCTTCTCGGGACCTCCTAAAGGTCATATCTTGGCATAACTCGCTTCACGATTTGAGACCTTTCTCGGACCGATATTTGGCAGCGGCTTCATACTTCAAATCTTTGAGAGACGTTCATGAAATTATGGTCTTCTCGTCATAATAGGAATTTCTTCACTTGAAGTTTTGAGAGATTCATCATCTTGGGACCACGACTTCTTCATTTTTCTCCAATCTTTATTTTGGACTTTGATATACAACGACCCGCCTCCTTTTAGGACTTGGATCTATTTATCCTCATACCTTGCTAGGGTCTTTTCGGATAGACTTCTCCATGATCTTTAGGGGAGTATTTGCTTTTCGTCGTGTGTCTTGATCCTTCATATTGATTTTCGACAAATGATTCTTCACATCACTTTTGGATCTTTAGCAACAAACTGTAGCCCTCATGCCTTGTTAGGGCCTTTTCGGACTCGCCAATCTTCGCATCCCGCTTCAATAAGTTATGCCTTGGCTATGAACTCTAATTAATACCGAGCAACTTTTAAACGATCTTGGGCTAGAAGCTAAGTAACTTTTCAAATCGTACAACCTTATTTATAGCAGATAAATTTATTAACAAGCGATGGGAGAATAGGCTCATAATTAAATCACATAAATTCACGAAAGAATACCAAACTTATAATTGACTCTATCATCTCTCGTCCTCCATAGTTTAAATTCTCAAGGAATGAGACTCGTGGAGTTAAGACTTTCGCGTTTTAAAGCTCCCTATATAAAAGCCTAGCAAAACTTGACTTAAACACGTTAAGGATACTATCTAGAGTAAACTTAGATAAGTAAACTCGGGTTGAGTCAAAATATTCACGACTTTGAAAAATTTAAAACCACTTTATTTCAAATTTATTCTAGCAAGGAAAGAAAATAACCATAACGAAGGAAAATACAACTATACAACTAGGCCAAAATAGATTAAAATTTTTGAAAAACATCGAAAAATCAAATTTTCCGGTTAAAATGAGGGAAAATTCATGGAAAAGACCACTTACTTCGATAGAAGTCCCCCCTACACTTGATATAAACATTGTCCTCAATGTTTAAGCATGTGGGAGTAAACTCCCCTACACTTATGACATTGTGCACTTTGTTTAAATCTTGCTAAGGAAAGGATAACTATAGTAATTTCAATGTGAACATATAAGATATGAAATTGAATCATGAGAGTTTAGGATAGAACCGAGAAGATGGGAACACGGGATCACGGTTCGTCAAATGTCATCAAGAGTGGATCTTTGAAGCTTTAATTCCTGCATAGCACAAGAAACAAGACAACCAACACATACGGGGCTCCCCCTACACTTATTATGAAAGCAGTAAATGATAGATCACGGGTTGCCTCCCGAGAAGCGCTTGTTTTTGATAACCGAGTCACGAGCCTGACTCGACCCAAAACTAGTTCATGGGAAACGTGGTGAGGGATGGAATCATCTCATGAGAGATGTCCTCACCAAAGTACAGCTTCAAGCGCTGGCCATTCACCTTAAAATTAGGCCCATTTGGCCGAGAAAGCTCAATGGTGCCATATGGAAAGACTTTGGTGACGGTGAATGGACCAGACCAGCGGCTCTTCAACTTGCCAGAGAAGATCTTCAACCGAGAGTTAAAAAGTAAGACTTGATCACCAACGTGGAACTCTCGGTTCTTAATTCTAGCATCGTGGATGATCTTGGTCTTCTCCTTGTAGATCAGTGAGTTCTCGTAAGCTTCATTCCTTAGTTCATTAAGCTCGTTGAGTTGAATCTTGCGAAGATCACCGGCTTTGTTGATGTCGAAGTTAGCCCACTTCAAGGCCCAGTACGCCTTGTGTTCCAGCTCGATGGGGAGGTGGCATGCTTTCCCGTACACAAGACGATAAGGTGTACAACCAATCGGCGTATTATATGCGGTACGGAAAGCCCAAAAAGCATCATCTAACTTATCGGCCCACGTGGCACGATGCTCTCCCACAGTACGTTCCAGAATTCGCTTCAATCCACGGTTGGAGATCCCAGCTTGCCCATTGGTTTGGGGATGATAAGCGGTGGAAAGACGATGATTAACACCATACTTAGCCATGACTCTTGCAAATTGATCGTTGAAAAAATGAGTCCCGCGGTCACTGATTATAGCACGAGGAACACCGAATCGAGCAAACAGTTACTTCAAAAAGTTCACAACCACCCTCGCATCGTTCGCTGGGAGAGCCTTACCTTCAACCCATTTAGAAACGTAGTCAACGGCTACGAGGATGTACTTGTTCCCTTTGGATGATGGAAATGGCCCCATAAAGTCGATGCCCCAGATGTCAAAGATTTCACATTCTTGTATGAAATTTTGAGGCATCTCGTCTTTATATGTGATCTTGCCTTGTCGTTGGCAAGCATCACAATGCTTAACCATTTCGTGAGCGTCACGATAAATGGTGGGCCAATAGAATCCAGAGTCAACCACTTTCTTGGCGGTGTAGTTGGGACCAAAGTGACCACCGGTGGGTCCTTTATGGCAAGCATCAAGGATTTGTAAAGTTGCCGGTCCATCAACACATCAACGAATGATCAGATCAGCGCATTGTTTAAAGAGATAAGGTTCATCCCAGAAGTAAGTCTTAACATCTTTAAAGAACTTCTTCTTTTGTTGGGATGTTAACCCTTTGATGAGAATACCACCCGCTAAGTAGTTTGCAATGTCCGCAAACCACGGGGTGTCATCAAGATTGGAGTGAATAGACATTAAGGTCTCAAGGGGAAAAGAGTCATTGATCTCTTGGTTCGGATGATCCCCTTGATATGGATCCTCAAGTCTACTCAGATGATCCGCTGCTAGGTTTTCGGCTCCCTTTTTGTCACGAATTTCAATGTTGAATTCTTGAAGGAGCAAAACCCAACGAAGAAGTCTTGGCTTAGAATCTTGCTTAGTGAACAAGTACTTCAACGCGGAATGGTCGGTATAGACAATGGTGGTGGATAAAACAAGATAGGGGCAAAATTTTTCAAAAGCATAGACAACAGCTAAAAGTTCTTTTTCGGTTGTCGTATAATGCAATTGAGCCCCCGTCATTGTCTTGCTAGCATAATGGATTGATTGGAAGTGTTTATTCACTCTTTAGCCCAAAACCGCTCCAATAGCAAAGTCGCTAGCATCGCACATCAACTCGAAAGGTAGCTCCCAATTAGGGGTAACCAAGACCGGTGCCTTAGTTAGCTTATCCTTGAGAAGATTGAAGGCTTCAATACACTCTTTGGAAAAGATAAAAAGAGTATCGTTTTCCAAGAGGTGGGTCATCGGGCGAGCGATTTTAGAGAAATCCTAAATGAAACGACGATAGAAGCCCGCGTGACCCAAAAAACGTCTCACACCCTTCACGGTTGAAGGTGGAGGTAATTTGGCTATGACATCAACTTTAGCACGGTCCACTTCAAGAACGGCTTTAGAGATTTTGTGTCCTAGCACAATGCCTTCTTTTACCATAAAATGGCATTTTTTCCAGTTTAGAACAAGGCGAGTGTCTTCGCACCGCTTATGCATACAATCTAAATTGGCAAGGCAAGAAGAGAATGAATCACCATAAACCGAGAAATCATCCATGAAGACTTCCATAGTTTCTTCAACCATGTCATGGAAGATAGCCATCATACACCTTTGGAATGTCCCAGGAGCATTGCACAAGCCGAAAGGCATTCTTTTGTAAGCAAATGTTCCGTAAGGACAGGTGAATGTGGTTTTCTCTTGGTCATGGGGATTGATGGGTATTTGAAAATACCCGGAGAAACCATCTAAGAAGCAGTAATAATCATTACCCGCTAGACGTTCAAGCATTTGGTCCATGAAAGGAAGGGGAAAATGATCCTTTCTCGTAGCATCATTGAGTTTGCGATAGTCTATACAAACTCTCTACCCTGTAACGAGACGAGTAGGAATCAACTCGTTGTTTTCATTGGGAACAACGGTGATTCCGCCTTTCTTAGGCACACAATGGACGGGACTAACCCACGGTGAATCCGAGATAGGATAGATCATGCCCGCATCTAGAAGTTTGATAACCTCTTTTTTGATAACGTCATGGATCTTAGGATTCACCCTTCGTTGGCTTTGAATAGTGGGTTTAAAGTCGTCCTCCATGAGAATTTTATGTGTGCAAAAGTGAGGATCAATTCCACGAATATCGGAGATCTTCCATGCAATCTCTTTCTTATGATTCTTCAACACGGTGATAAGTCGTGATTTTTCTTCTTCTTTCAGGTCCTTTGCGATGATGACCGGTAACTTCTTGTTGTCTTCAAGGAAAACGTACTCGAGATGAGACGGAAGATACTTAAGGTCTAAATCCGGAGGATTTTCGATAGACAGCGTAGTCAACTGGGATCATCGGTAGAGATAGCCTTAGGAGACTGTGGAGAAATATGGTCCTCATTGAGAAGTTTCTCAATGGTACGAATGTCTTCATCCCAATTAGAGGGAGAATCGTCATATTGCAAATCCACATCTCCCAGAGTTGCTTCAAATTCTTTCAAGAGGAAATCACTTTCTCCAAATGGAGTCAATGACGGAGCAATTGAGGCAACGGTCTCAACATTGGGTAGAGAAGAGAGATTACTTTTGCAAGCATCATGAAAGTGTTCTTCACAAGCCTCATCGAGAACATCAATAGCATTAACACTCTCATATGAATAAGGTTGCTTAGAAATCTTACCCATGTTGAAGACAATTTTATCGTCACCAACTCTCATGATTATTTCGCCCGCGGCTACATCAATGAGAGTACGACCTGTCCTCAAGATGGGACGTCCAACGATTAATGGAACACGAGGATCCATGTCGTAGTCAACGACAACAAAATCCACGGCGAAGGTGAATTTGTCAACGCCAACGAAGACGTCTTCGGCTATCCCCACTGGATAAGCAACCGTACAGTTAGCTAGATCCAAAGTCATTTTAGTGGGGACTAGCTCGGGGAGAGATAATTGCTTCCAAACACTTAAAGGCATTATGTTTATACTAGCACCTAGATCGGCTAGGGCCATGCAATTCTCTACTCCCGGGAAGTTGCAAGGAATCAAGAAGCGACCCGGATCACCAAGTTTGGTGGGCAATTTCCTTAAGAGAACGGCGGAGCAATTCTGATTAAGTTGGGTCTGAGCAATGTCAAGAAGCTTCTCCTTGTCACTAAGAAGATCTTTAAACATCTTCGCGTATTTAGGCATGTGAGCGAGAGCCTCAACAAAGGAGATGTTAAAATTCAATTGTTTAAACATTTTGAGAAAGTTTGAAACCTGAATATCATCCTTTCTCTTTTGCTTCTCTTTCCTCAACCTTGAAGGATAAGGTATATCGGATGAAGAGGAAGGCTTTAGGGGGGGGTAGGATCACTCACAACCGTGGGTGGGGAATGGGGGTAGAAGGCAAAGGAGGTGAGGGAAGTTGATCTTTTTCCTTGTTCACAATCACGGGTGGAGGTGTAGGAAGCTCGGGTTCCGTATAACCTTTTCCACTACGAGTGGTGATTGCTTTCATCTCTCATCTTGGATTCGCAACGGTGTTACTCGGAAGAGTACCCAAAGAAGAGGGTTGATTACCTTGGAAGAGCGAACCTAACATATCACATAAATTATCCGCTGTAGTGCTGAAAGAGTCTCTCATGTCTGCGCGAATATCATTGCTTTGTTTTGCCATTTCATTCCTTAGCTCGGCTCGA
This sequence comes from Glebionis coronaria, assembly GCA_025667525.1. Classification (NCBI taxonomy): domain Eukaryota; kingdom Viridiplantae; phylum Streptophyta; class Magnoliopsida; order Asterales; family Asteraceae; genus Glebionis; species Glebionis coronaria. The sequence continues at coordinate 120,721,802 of CM046882.1, read as the reverse complement.
ATATCGCTCCCTTGTTTCGCCATTTCTCCCTTCAAGTTGATGAATTGACTCTGAAGATTCGTCACCATTTCTCTATTAGTCCTCATGAACGTCTCGACGTCTTGATTCAATGCCATCGGTTGATTGAGAGGTGAAGCTTGGTAAGCTTGAGAATTTCCTTGAGGTGGGTATGGGTTTCTTTGGGATTGATATTGATTGTTATCACGAGGTTGGGATTGGTTATTTTGGTTGTAGCTTTGTTGTTGGTTTTGGTTTTGAGGAGTAAAACCGGGTGGTGCAATATAGTTGTTTGAACGATAACTTAGCAAGTTACGGTCTCCTTGAGGACGAGCTTGATAGCCTCCCGTGGGATAAGTACCGTATGCCGCGTTAACGTTTTCACAAAAATTGCCTTGAGTAGAAGGACAATCATTGTAAGAATGAGGACCACCACATGTGTCACAAGAAATAGCAACGGCTTTAGCTTGTTGAGTGGAAGAAGTAGATGAAACATAGACTCTCGGATTAGATCTTGAGGATGCGGATGAATCCCAATTCTTGTGGTGAGTAGTTATGTTTTCAATCAACTCTCTACACTCCTCTGGTATCCTTTTCATAAAAGTACCACCGGCGGCGGCGTTGATTGTGTCACGATCACGAAAAGTGAGACCATTGTAGAAAGTATCAATGAGAGTGACGGGGAGCATGTTGTGATTTGGACAACGGTCGATCAAATCATTGTATCGTTCCCAAGCATCAAAGAGCGATTCATCATTGTCTTGCATGAATCCACTAATTTGGTTACGAAGGCTCGTGACCATGGATGGTGGAAAGTAGCGCGATAAAAAGCGTTGAGTCATGTCGTCCCAAGTATGAATAGAATTCTTTGGGAGACGGTCAAACCATTTTTCGGCATGGTGAGAAAGCATGGGGAAAAAGTTGAAGGCGAAGTACATCCATAGAAACACCGGGCATCTTCATGCTTTGAGTCATGGTAATGAATTCGTCGAGGTGCTTGTTGGCATCATCATCCGGCAATCCGCGAAATGGATTTGTTTGCACTTGTTGAATCATGTGATGCTTCAACGAAAACTCCTGAGCCGTGATTTGCATCGGCGCAATCGGTCCTCCACGTCCGTTCATTGTGGGTTGGCACAATTCCTCCATTGTTCGTAAATCGGGTAGGGGAGCATTGTGGTTGTTGTTGTTATTCAAATTGGGTAGAGGTGGTTTATTATTGTTGTTATGAACACCAGCCATATCTAAATCTTTACGAGTCTCGGGCTCAGAATAATTTGAAGATCTAGTACGCATACACCTGCAGAAGAAAAATATACAGAGAGAATATCTATATAATCTTTTTGGTGCAAAACCTTTGGAAAATAATTGCTTTTTATGATTTTTCAATATTTTTGTATTTTTGAAAAGTTTTTAAATTTTTATGGATTTTTGAAAAAAATTTAGCAAGGAAAATAACGTTCCTAAAAGAACGGATCTCCAAAATGCAACGCGTCTCTCACTAAAAACCTTTAGTCTTAACGAAAAGAGCCGGTAGCGGCGCCATTTAATACAAGGCCTTTTAGCCAAGTATAAAATCTTATCGTCCGATCTTTTCGAATTGATTATTGGTAGAAAGTGCGACTCAGTCGTCTTTTGGAAAACAAGAGGAGTGGTTTGGTTTGATTAACTAATTTAAACTAAAAGCAAATAAATGAAAATGTCGTTGAGTAAAGAAAAAGCTTTAAAATATAAACTAAAACGATGAGTTAAAAATAAATGATTGAAAACTTAAAGACAAGATTAGAAAAATACTTGAAAACTTAATGAAACTAAAACTTGAAAACTTTGGAAAAACAAGAAATTAAACCCAGTAGGAAAGTGATCGAAGTACGGCCAAATCAGAATATCCAAAATGCTAAAATCGGAATGTATGGTCGGAATATGGGAAAATAATGCTGATCGGAATGTATAAAAGAAAAAGTGATCGGAATGTCAATAAAAACTTGCTGTCGGAATAAGCCAAAATAGTTCAATCGGAATATATATAAAACCAGGCAATCGGAATGCCAATATAAACACCCCAGATCGGAATCCCAACCGGAATCCAAATTGGAAAGCTAAAAACCCTTTTCCTATCTAATGATCGGAATACAAATGATGCAATCGGAATACAAGAAATCGAGTCTAATCGGAATGTTTTACGAGACACCCACGTCGGAATGTCAAAGAGTCCCCTCAATCGGAATGTTAAAACCCTAATCCGATCAAGTGATCGGAAAAACAAAGAAGTAATCGGAAAATAAAACCCTTTTTCCGATCTTGTAGATCGGAATAAGGTGTCCTGATTGGAATGTCAAATCGGAAAGGGGTTTACCCTTTCCGATGGTATCTACTCGAAAATAAGCTAAGTTATGAGCTACTTTTGATAAGCTCAAACCAAAACTTGATCGAATTAATAATAAGCCCGACTAATAAGCATAAAATAAGAACTTTTAAGCTTTTAAATAAGCAAACTTTTTAAATCAAATCATAAAAAGATGAAACTTTTTAAGAAAGCTTTTAAAAGGTAATTAAGCTAAACGTACAAATAAGCCAATAAGCACAAAGATCTTATAGCTTAACCGTATGAAAGCTTAAGTAGGAATAAAAAGATTAACTTTTTAGTCACGAAAACATCAAGATCAAACACGGATCATCAATATTTCGGATCGAAAGTTACTAAAATAAAGAAAGGTAGAAAGAGATTAAAGAACTTAAAACTTAACTTGAACTTGATTAATGGAATCCAAAATACAAAAAGCTTAAACTAGAAGATTAAAAGAAAGAAAAGATGAAAAACATAGTGAGAGAAAGTTTGGAACTTTCTCTCTCTAAAACTAGAAAGAAAATATGAAAAAAACTAAAACTAGCTAACCCCCCCTCCTAATGTGATTAGGAGGGTATTTTAGGGAAAATGGGAAGTGCATGTGTGGTGTGCTTCCTTCTTTCTTTACTTCTCGACTCGATTTAATTCTTTGTCTTTTCTCGACGTCGTCTCGGGATTTGAACTTGTCTTAATAATTTTCTTCTTTAATTTAGACTTGAGTTCTTCGACCTCATTAAACTTCCGTCTTTAGACTTTTTTCTGTTAGAAATACGTTTTAACGCATATTAGAAGCATCGGTCACTCCACAATATTATTTATGTTGTAATAGCTCGTAGTTAACAAATACTTATTTAGTTAAGTAAGAACCGGCCCATGGGCTTGTCATGGGCCGGCCCAAGTCCACATAAGGCTTGGAAGTATAAATACCCCTTTCCTCCTTGGAAATGGGTTGGTTGTTGTCCATTTGAAGTTTCCACTTAATAAAATATCACATAGTTTCTCTCACTTTCTCTTTCTAGTTTCTCTCTCTAGAAAACATCAACCCACTTCATAGATTCATAGGTTATCAAGATTCTACATTTTCTTCGATAAATCTTCAGAATAGGTCTTGGACATCCGTTCTTTAAGCACTCTTGATCTTTTGACTTCGTCTTTTCTCGTTTTCTTCGATAAAAGCCCGTGAAAGCCCGTGTTTTCTTCCTTTTTCATCTTTTGGTCCTACAAACACAATAAAAACACAAACCACGCATAATTCCGACTTTTACGACATAAAGTACACGTTCTGGTCTTGTTAATATTGGAAATAAGTGGTAAAAGGAAAAGTGTTTTCACACTTATTAAACTAAGAAGGAACGGGGATCTCCTTCTAAATGCAATCCTAATGCATCCAAATCTAGCCACTTCTATCCTCAAGCTTAATCACATTCGCACCTGAAAGAGACACTAAAACACGTCAACATAAAGTTGGTGAGAGTCATAGGTTTAGACTCAAACGCCAAATCATACCAAAAAGCTGTGAGTACAATCAAAGTTCAAAACATATGGACAATGTGATACTATCATGTATTAACAACTATCATTCAAGAATTAATCAATCAAACCAACACTAAGGATCCTAGCCAATACCATACACCAAACTCCCATAGGTATCCAAACACCTATGAACCAATCCCCAAGGCCCCTCCTTGTCGTTATACATTGGTCCCATAGATGCTCACACATCTGTGTACCTCCCCAACGCCCCGCCTTGTCAACATCCCCTTGGTACCAAGTCAAAATATAAACAATCAAGAATTATCTAGCAGTTAATCACATAAGTATGCACACATGAGTCCATTACCAACGCCAAAACATTCACAGCATAAATTTATAAATAACATATCACAGTGTCTCTTCCATCCCATCTGGAAGTCAAAAACAAGAGTAAACATGGGACTATGAAACTCACCTGATTGAGCTTCCCCAAACATCCACGCACTAGCAAAAAGCTAACAACCAAAAACACATAATCAAAACATGAACGAAACAATAAAATGGCTCATCAACCTATGATGGACATCTAACCTTCTCCCATATATATACCTCATATATATGCTCTAAGAATCTCATTACACCCCTCTATAAAGCCCTTAACTCGTTTTACTTCATAACACATCCCGTTAACATTTTATCAAAAACAGTCCTAGTTTTAGGTCTCCAAACTATAAGCCAAACACCCACCTAAGCACACCCATGATCTCTGTAAAGGGAATATTTGTTCCCTTACATATGTTATCTAACATCTCCCACTTGATCCAACCTTAAAGTTACTCTTAAGGCCCCGATATATATATATATATATATATATATATATATATATATATATATATATATATATATATATATATATATATATATATATATATATATATATATATATATATATATATATATATATATATATATATATATATATATATATATATATATATATATATATATATATATATATATATATATATATATATATATATATATATATATATATATATATATATATATATATATATATATATATATATACTTTTGTCATTCCAGATTTACTGATTTTAAACATACAAAAAGTTTGTTATGATTAGGGGGTCTTACCTTAAACCATAACCTTAGCCCAAATTCAGATACTTACTACAATATATAAACCAAAACCATCTCTCATGTTCGTTAGAAGATCCCAATGCAACCCTAAGTACCCCAAACAACCCAAAACTTAAAAATAAAACAGGCTGAATTCAAAACTGTTTTGAACTCCGACTGTTGTAACCTGTTTTTGACCCACTTCCCCACCTCCAATTTAGTTCTAGTTTCTTGCATTGGAAAGCCACTTCAAATACCTTTTCAAGGATACTTGGATCGAAAAATAAGAGTTTGTAGAACTGCCAATATGATCAAAACAATTGACTCAAAATTCTGCCCAGTTTTTAAAAACGGGTTTAATTAATTTAACCTAATTAATTACTCATAACCCCACTAATTACAAGCCCTAATATATATAATCATTACATTATCATTAATATATCATCAATACACTGTTTTTAAATTAAACCATAACCTAAATCCATCATAAGATGATTAAAGAAATCATTAAAACAATTAAATTGAAAAGGGTTATGAAGGTTTACCTTCGATTTATGAAAACCCCAAAATTTTTGATGAACCCTAATTTTTCTTTAATACATGTCGACCAAAACCCTCCAGGTATAAAAATAATGCGTTTGATATTATGTTTGTATTCTTTATATAGCACAAAATCCTAGTCCAACTACAAGCCCACTTACCTTTTTTCCTTTTTCCCCTTTTTTTGTTTAAGTCGTCCAAACCGACTTTGCACCCTTTAATTTTCGTTTTTTTTCTTTTTATTATTAATATGTATTAATAATATTACCTTAATTTTCCTTAATTTATTTCAGCTCCAAAAGCCTCCAAAACCTCAAAACCGTAAAACTAGTCAGTTTTTACGCGTTTTACCGTAAAAGACGTAAAATGTACACTTTTATAAAAAATCTCAAATTTTGAAATAAAATTTATAACTAAGTCCTAAATGACTTAAAACCATCCCGAAAAATATCCATATGACTAATTACCTCATCCGAGACCTCCAAATGCTAAACCGTAAATCGTAAAAATACGATTTTCTATAATACATATACGTATACGTAAAACCACTAAATAACACCATCTCATTTCATAGTCACTACCATGTGAACTCATGAACATGAAATCATCACACATCGTTTCACTCACAAGGTACCCCGTACCGGAAACGATATCCAAACCATAATCTATACACACCAATTAGCACATAAACACGTAAAGACACGTAACTAGCACAAAATAAAACTAAGTGACGAACCTCAAAACCAGGGTTGTCACATTTCCAACTTTTACCATTTTTATTAATTCACGTTTTATTTTTTATATTGTTTTATTTTATTAGTTAATTGCTCTTAGCCTATTGTTATTATTTTAAGCATTTACCTTTTAAGTAGAATAGATAACCAAACCATTTTATTTTCCACCAAGAACGACCGAGTCGCACTAATAACCAATAATCAATTCGAATTGAATCGAGACGAACAAATTTTCATACTTGCAAAAACCTAATATCAAATGGCGTCGCTGCCGGCTCTTTTCGTTAAGATTAACGGTTTTTAGTCAGAGACGCGTTGGATTTTGGGATCCGTTCACTTTTGAACATTATTTTTCTTGCTTAAAATTTTTCAAAAATCCATAAGAATTAGAAGTTTTTCAAAAAATCCAGAAAACTAGAAAAACATAAAAACCAAAAATATTTCTTGTCTATTTTTCTTTTCCTTTTGTAGGTGTGCATGCGTACTCGTGCTCGTAAGAAGAAAGCAATTCAAGCCGAAGTCATTACTCCACCTATTGTCACCATGGACAATCAACCAATGATCTAGCTTTTGCAATCGCACGTAGAGGGCAACACCGGTGCTATTGTCATACACGAGATTGGAGCCAACAATTTTGAACTCAAATCCGGCTTCATTCAAATGGTCTCTGCTCAACCTTTCTTGGGCGTTCGCTTGATGATCCTCATGACCATATAAAAAGGTTCCTTCAACTCACTAATACGGTCAAGTATAATGGGGTTTCACAAGAGGTTATTCGCTTACAACTTTTTCCTTTCTCCTTAGAGGGACAAGCCCGGAATTGGCTTGATAAGGAACCGCCACAAAGTATTCTTACGTGGACGGATTTAGAGACCAAATTCATCAACTACTTTTTCCCACCCTCACGTACTACCGCTTTGCGGAATGAAATAATTACCTTTGAACAAAAGTACGGTGAGACATTTAGTGAATCTTGGGACCGTTTTAAGGAACTTTTAAGAAAGTGTCCACAACATGGTTTCACAAAAGTACATCAAATTAATACTTTTTACAATGGTTTAAGCATGAATGACCAAGATTCACTAAATAGTGCCTCGGGGGGTAACATTTTGGTTAAGTCTTCTAATGCCGCTTGGGATATTATTGAGAATAAGTCTAGAGTGCAAACAAAGAGTGTTCGGACTAATGTGGCTAGTGCTAGCACTAATGAGAGCGACAAGAGAATTGATAAGCTTACTTCTCTTGTTGAAACACTTGCTCTCCAAACCGCTACCAACACCAAAGCTATCAATGCTCAAGTTAATGCTTTGAGTCCATCATGTGAAATATGCGGGGGATCTCACTCAGACATCGATTGTCCTTCAACTCATGACAATCCGGAAAATGTGTATGCCGCCAACGGTAACTATTCCACGGGAGGCTATCAAGCACGTCCTCAAGGTGACCGCAATTTGCTCAGCTATCGCTCAAACAATTTTCTTTCACCACCCGATTTTCCCCCTCAAAACCCAACCAACCTCAATCGCAACAATCAAAACCAACCACGAGCTCCAAATCAATATCAAACCCAAAGAAACTCATATCCACCTCAAAGAAACAATCAAGTTCACCAACCACCTGCTTATCAACCACCTTCCTACCATGCTCTTCCTACCACCCAAGCCACCACATTTAATCAAGAGGCTGACACTTACATGAGGACTAATGATGTGATAGTGCAAAATCTTCAGCGGGAAATGGCCAACTTGAAAGCAGATATGGTGAAACAAGGGAATGATCTTCGAGCCGATATGCGAAAGTCTTTGGCAAGTCAAACGAATGACTTAAGTAACATGATGGATAGTTTCTTCCCAAGTAATCAAGCCTCTGGTTCGGGTTCTCTTCCGAGTAACACCGTTGCTAATCCAAGAGGGGAGATGAAAGCAATCACCACTCGAAGTTGAAAAGGTTTAAAGGAACCCGAGCTTCCTAAACCTACACCGGTGTTTGTGACAAAGGAAAACGAGTCCCCTTCTCCGATTCCTCCACCTTCTATTTCTCCAACACCTCCAACTTCTACTTCTCCAATTCCACCGCCTTCTACTTCCAACCCTCAACCACCCAAGGATGTGAGTGAGAATTCCATTCCAAAGCCTTCATCTCAACCCAATATACCTTATCCCTCAAGGTTGAGGAAAGAGAAATTGAAGAACAAGGATGATATTCAGGTTTCTAACTTTCTTAAAATGTTTAAACAACTGAATTTTAATATCTCCTTTGCCGAGGCTCTCGCTCACATGCCCAAATATGCTAAAATGTTTAAAGATCTTCTCAGTGATAAGGAGAAACTTCTTGATATTGCTCAGACCCAACTTAATGAGAATTGCTCTGCAGTGCTCTTAAGGAAATTACCCACCAAACTTGGTGATCTGGGTCATTTTCTCATTCCTTGCAACTTCCCCGGGGTAGAGAATTGTATGGCCCTAGCCGATCTAGGTGCTAGTATAAACTTAATGTCTTTAAGCGTTTGGAAACAATTGTCTCCACCCGAGCTAGTCCCCACACGAATGACTTTGGAATTAGCCAACCGTACGGTTGCTTATCCGGTTGGGATAGCCGAAGACGTCTTCGTCGGTGTCGACAAATTCACCTTTCCGGCGGATTTTGTTGTCGTTGACTACGAGATGGACCCCCGTGTTCCATTAATCGTTGGACGTCAATTCTTGAGGACCGGTCGCACTCTCATTGATGTAGCCGCGGGCGAATTAATCATGAGAGTTGGTGACGATAAAATCGTCTTCAACATGGGTAAACTTTCTAAGCAGCCTTCTGAAAACGAGAGTGTTAATTTCATTGACGTTCTTGATGAGGCTTGTGAAGAACATTTCAAAGACGCTTGTAAAAGTGGTTCTTCTTCTCTACCCATTGTTGAGACCGTTTCCTCTATTGCTCCATCACTAACTCCATTTGGAGAAAGTGATTTCATTTTGAAAGAATTTGAAGCAACTTTGGGAGATGTGGACTTGCAATATGACGATTCTCCCTCCAATTGGGATGAATACATTCGTACCATTGAGAAACTTCTCAATGAGAACCATATTTCTCCACCATCTCCTAAGGATATCTATATCGATGAACCGAATTTGACTACGCCTTCCATCGAAAATCCTCCGGATTTAGAGCTTAAGGATCTGCCGTCTCATCTCGAGTACGTTTTCCCTGAAGACAACAAGAAGTCACCCGTCATCATCGCAAAGGACTTGAAAGAGGAAGAAAAATCTCGACTTATCGCCGTGCTGAAGAATCACAAGAAAGCGATTGCTTGGAAAATCTCCGATATTCGTGGAATTGATCCTCACTTTTGCACACATAAAATTCTCATGGAGGACGACTTTAAACCCACTATTCAAAGCCAAAGAAGGGTGAATCCCAAGATCCATGACGTTATCAAAAAAGAGGTTATCAAACTTCTTGATGCGGGAATGATCTACCCTATCTCGAATTCACCATGGGTTAGTCCGGTCCATTGTGTGCCTAAGAAAGCCGGAATCACCGTTGTGCCCAATGAAAACAACGAGTTGATTCCTACTCGTCTCGTTACAGGGTGGAGAGTTTGTATAGACTATCGCAAACTCAATGATGCTATGAGAAAGGATCATTTTCCCCTTCCTTTCATGGACCAAATGCTTGAACGTCTAGCGGGTAATGACTATTACTGCTTTTTAGACGGTTTCTCCGGGTATTTTCAAATTCCCATCGATCCTAAAGACCAAGAGAAAACCACATTCACTTGTCCTTATGGAACATTTGCTTACAAAAGAATGCCTTTCGGCTTATGCAATGCTCCTGGGATGTTCCAAAGGTGTATGATGGCTATCTTCCATGACATGGTTGAAGAAACTATGGAAGTCTTCATGGATGATTTCTCGGTCTATGGTGATTCTTTCTCTCATTTCCTTGCCAATTTGGAATGCATGCTTAAGCGGTGTGAAGACACTCGCCTTGTTCTAAACTGGGAAAAATGCCATTTCATGGTAAAAGAAGGCATTGTTCTTGGACACAAAATCTCCAAAGCCGGTCTTGAAGTGGACCGTGCTAAAGTGGATGTCATAGCCAAATTACCTCCACCTTCAACCGTGAAGGGTGTGAGAAGTTTCCTTGGTCATGCGGGCTTCTATCGTCGATTCACTCAAGATTTTTCTAAAATCGCTCGCCCGATGACCCACCTCTTGGAAAAAGATACTCCCTTTATCTTTTTTAAAGAGTGTCTTGAATCCTTCAATCTTCTTAAGGACAAGCTAACTAGGGCACCGGTCTTGGTTACCCCTAATTGGGAGCTACCTTTTGAATTGATGTGTGATGCTAGCGACTTTGCTATTGGAGCGGTTTTGGGCCAAAGAGTGAACAAACACTTCCAACCAATCCATTATGCTAGCAAGACAATGACGGGGGCTCAATTGCATTATACCACTACCGAAAAAGAGCTTTTACCTGTAGTTTATGCTTTTGAGAAGTTCCGCCCCTATCTTGTTCTTTCCACCACCATTGTGTACACCGATCATTCCGCGTTGAAGTACTTGTTGACTAAGCAAGATTCTAAGCCAAGACTTCTTCGTTCGGTTTTACTCCTTCAAGAATTCAAAATTGAAATTCGTGTCAAGAAGGGAGCGGAAAACCTAGCCGCGGATCATCTAAGTAGACTTGAGGATCCTTATCAAAGGGATCATCCGAATCAAGAGATCAATGACTCTTTTCCCCTTGAGGCCTTAATGTCTATCAATTACAATCTTGATGACACCCCGTGGTTTGCGGACATTGCAAACTACTTAGCGGGTGGTATTCTCATCGAAGGGTTAACATCCAACAAAAGAAGAAGTTCTTTAAAGATGTTAAGACTTACTTTTGGGATGACCCTTATCTCTTCAAACAATGTGCTGATCTGATTATTCGTCGGTGTGTTGATGGACCCGTAACTTTAGACATTCTCGAAGCTTTCCATAAAGGACCCACCGGTGGTCATTTTGGTCCCAACTACACCGCGAAGAAAGTCTTTGACTCGGGATTCTATTGGCCCACCATTTAGCGTGAAGCTCATGAGATGGTTAAAAATTGTGATGCTTGCCAACGCCAAGGAAAGATCACACATAAAGATGAGATGCCTCAAAATTTCATACAAGAATGTGAAATCTTTGATGTATGGGGTATCGACTTTATGGGTCTATTTCCATCATCTAAAGGGAACAAGTACATCCTCGTAGCCGTTGACTACGTATCCAAATGGGTTGAAGCTAAGGCTCTCCCCACGAACGATGCGAGGGTGGTTGTGAACTTTTTAAAGCAGCTTTTTGCTCGATTCGGTGTTCCTCGTGCTATAATTAGTGACCGCGGGACTCATTTTTGCAATGATCAGTTTGCTCGAGTCATGGCTAAGTACGGTGTCAATCACCGTCTTTCCACCGCTTATCATCCTCAAATAAATGGTCAAGCCGAGATATCTAACCGTAGATTGAATTGTATTCTTGAGCGTACTGTGGGAGAGCATCGTGCCTCGTGGGCCGATAAGTTAGATGATGCTTTGTGGGCTTTCTGTACCGCATATAAGACCCTGAGTGGTTGTACACCTTATCGTCTTGTGTACGGGAAAGCATGCCACCTCCCTATTGAGCTGGAACACAAGGTGTACTGGGCCTTGATGTGGGCTAACAGTGACATCAACAAAGCCGGGGATCTTCGGAAGATTCAACTCAATGAGCTAACTGAACTGCGGAATCAAGCTTATGAGAACTCATTGATCTACAAGGAGAAGACCAAGATCATCCATGATGCAAGGATTAAGAACCAAGAGTTCCACGTTGGTGATCAAGTTTTACTCATTAACTCTCGGTTGAAGATCTTCTCGGGAAAGCTGAAGAGCCACTGGTCTGGTCCATTCACCGTTGCCAAAGTCTTCCCATATGGCACCATTGAGCTTTCTCAGCCAAATGGGCCCAATTTTAAAGTGAATGGCCAGCGCGTGAAGTTGTACTTTGGTGAGGACATCTCTCATGAGATGATTCCATCCCTCACCACGTTTCCCTTGAATTAGTTCTGGGTCGATTCAGGCTCGTGACTCGATTAACAAAAACAAGCGCTTCTCGGGAGGCAACCCGTTGATCTATCCTTTACCGTTTTCATAATAAGTGTAGGGGGATCCCCGTATGTGTTTGTTGTCTTGTTTCTTCTTATGTGCATGGATTAAAGCTTCAAATATCCACTCTCGATGACTTTGGACGAACCGTGGTCTCGTGTTCCCATCTTCCCGGTTCTATCCTAAACTATCGTGATTCAATATTTCATATGTCATGTGTTCACATTGAAATCTCTCTAGTTGTCCTTTCCTTATCAAGATTTAAACAAAGTGCACAATGTCTTAAGTGTAGGGGAGTTTACTCCCACATGCTTAAACATTGAGGACAATGTTTATATCAAGTGTAGGGGGACTTCTATCGAAGTAAGTGGGCTTTTCCATGAATTTGTCCTCATTTTAACCGGAAAATTTGATTTTTCGACATTTTTCAAATTTTTTAATCTACTTTGGCCTAGTAGTTTAGTAGTATTTTCCTTTGTTATCGTTATTTACTTTCTTTGCTAGAATAAATTTTCAATAAAGTGGTTTTATATTTTTCAACGTTGTGAATCTTTTGACTCAACCCGAGTTTACTTATCAAATTTTACTCTAGCTAGTATCCTTAATGTGTTTAAGTCAAGTTTTGCTAGGCTTTTATATAGGGAGCTTTAAAACGCCAAAGTCTTAACTCTCACAGGTTAAGAACAAGAACTTTTCGCAAGTTCCTATAATTGATCCTAGAGATTCGTTTATCAAGGGAACTTTAAAATGGGAATTCTAAACTTAAGAAAGTCTAAGAGTTTGCAAGATCCTATAGATGACTCGAAAACCCAAAACTTTGATTTAACTGGCTAAGCATCCACGATTCTCATTCCTTGAGATTTTAAATTATGGAGAACGAGAGATGATAGAGTCAATTATAAGTTTGGTATTCTTTCGTGAATTTATGTGAGTTGATTATAAGCCTATTCTCCCATCGCTTGCTAATAAATTTATCTGCAATAAATAAGGTTGTACGATTTGAAAAGTTACTTAGCTTCTAGCACAAGATCGTTTAAAAGTTGCTCGGTATTAATTAGAGTTCATAGACAAGGCATAACTTATTGAAGCAGGATGCGAAGATTGGCGAGTCCAAAAAGGTCCTAACAAGGCATGAGGGCTACATTTTGTTGCTAAAGATCCAAAAGTGATATTTATCAAAAATCAATATGAAGGATCGAGACACACGACGAAAAGCAAATACTCCCCTAAAGATCATGGAGAAGTCTATCCAAAAAGGCCCTAACAAGGTATGAGGATAAATAGATCCAAGTCCTAAAAGGAGGCGGATCGTTGTATATCAAAATCCAAAATAAAGATTGGAGAAAAATGAAGAAGTCATGGTCCAAGTATAAAGAAGCTCTCAAAAGTTCAAGTGAAGAAATTCCTAATATGAAGAGAAGACCATAATTTCAAGAACGTCTCTCAAAGATTCGAAGTATGAAGTCGCTGCCAAATATCGGTCCGAGAAAGGTCTCAAATCGTGAAGCAAGTTATGCCAAGATATGAACTTTATGAGGTCCCGAGAAGTAGTTTTAAAAGATTTTGTCCTTTAGCTAACTATTGATTAAATCGTCCTACTTTATTTTTGGCCTAAATAAACTATCAAAATAAGTCAAACAATGCATCCTCGTGATCATTTAAGACAACAATAAAATATAAGAGATACACCTAGGAATAAGGGAGTCTAAGTAAATAATTTTTCCACATGAGTTCGTGTTAGTTTGCTAACTTATAATAACAATGATCTCATTTATAAGCTTGGTGTAGGGAACGTGAAACTTAAGGATGATAAATATTCATGACACCAAAACCCCAATGTAAGTCTTTAATTTCTTTACTTGTTTTGTATATATCTCTATCTTTTGAGTTTCCTTAGTATTTAATATTTAATAAAGGCCAAGGTGGTTATTTATGATGAAAAATGTAAATTGTGCTTTGAAATTAATGCATTGCATGAGGGCATTGCAATGGTCAAGTGTAGGGGATTTAATAAGTGTGAAAACACTTATCCTTTTACCACTTATTTCCAATAATAACATGACCAAAACGTGTATTTTATGTCGTAAAATTCGAAATTATGCGTGGTTTGTGTTTCAGGATAAAAAAATGAAAAAAGGGAGAAAACACGGGCTATCACGGACTTTTATCAAAGAAAACGACAAAAGACGAAGTCAAAAGATCAAGAGTGCAAAAAGAACGGAAGTCCAAGGCCTATTCTGAAGATTTATCGAAGAAAAAGTCTAAAGACGGAAGTTTAACGAAGTCGAAGAACCAAGTCTACAAAAAGAAGAAAAATAGAAGACAAGTTCAAATTATCATTCGACTAATCCCGAGACTGAGTCGAGAAAGACGAGAAGAAAAGAAAAGAAACAAGCACTTACCACATCCCCTATATATAGTAGAAAAATAGTCAATAGTGAGGAGTTAATTTTAGTTTTTAATTTTTAGTAGGTAATTAGTGTTTATTTCTCTCTCTAGCTTTCTCTTCAAGTTTTCTTAATCTTCATCTTAATCTTGTAACTTTGAATCTTAAGTCTTCAATTTAATCAACTTTTTTCATTTAATTCTCATTCTACCTTTCTTAATCTTTTGGTAATTTAATTAATCATGTAGTTGATTTCATCTATTTGATTATGTGATTGATTTATTCATGTGATTGATTTTAGAGTTTTGATGTGGTGGATGTTTTGAGCTTATTGTGATTGTTGATTTACTAGTGTTTGGCTTATTTTTGATTAAGTTGGTTTGATAGATTTATAGATTTATAGATTTGCGTATTAGTTGATTTCAAATGTTTTGATTATTTAGTGTTTTTATAGTTTTTAATTTGTGGCTTATTTAGTTTTTCTTAAAATTTATTTGGTTAAAGTTTTAGTTATTTGCTTATTTGATTCGTGCTTAATCATAGCTTATTTTCCTTGTTCTTGATGTTACAGTAACTGTTAATTGTTTTTCATGTTCTTCGCAAAAGGGTTTTAAATTCTGAAAATATATCATTTCTCTGAAAAGTTCATTATTCTGAAATTAGCCATTTCTCTGAAAATACCATTATTCTGAAAATATCATTGTCTCCGAAAAAGTCCAATATTCCGAAAATCCTAGTTTCTCTGAAGAAGTTGATTATTCCGAAAATCCCTATTTCTCTAAAAACTTGCATTATTCCGAAAATGTATCATTTCTCTGAAAACTTCCTTTATTCCGAAAATAACCCTTTTCTCTGAAAACCTTCATTATTCCGAAAATCCCTATTTCTCTGAAAAGTCCAATTATTCCGAAAATACACAATTTCTGTGAAAAGTTTTATTATTCCGAAGATTTCTCTGAATTTGTCATTTTTTCCGAAATTATTGATTTTTCCCATTTTTCAACTTTTTCCCATTTTTCACTTTTTCCCATTTTTCACTTTTTCCCATTTTTCCACTTTTTCCCATTTTTCACTTTTTCCTATTTTTCACTTTTTCCCATTTTTCCACTTTTCCCCATTTTTTCACTTTTTCCCATTTTTCCACTTTTTCCCATTTTTCACTTTTTCCCATTTTTCCACTTTTTCCCATTTTTCACTTTTATCCATTTTTCCCTTTTTTCACTTTTTCCTATTTTTCACCTTTTCCCATTTTTCCACTTTTTCTCATTTTTCCACTTTTTCCCATTTTTCCACTTTTTCCCATTTTTCCAGCTTTTCCCATTTTTCCAACTTTTCCCATTTTTATTAATTTACGTATTATTATTTATATTGTTTTGTTTTTATTAGTTAATTGCTCTTAGCCTATTGTTATTATTTTGCGCATTTACCTTTTAAGTAGAATAGATAACCAAACCATTTAATTTTCCACCAAGAACGACTGAGTCGCACTAATAACCAATAATCAATTCGAATTGAATCGAGACGAACAAATTTTCATACATGGCAAAAACCTAATATCAGGAATACAGAAAAAAGCATCATATTAATCACGTCATTTGAGACGTCCTTAAACTTGCAAGTCGACGTAAGACGATTGAAATGGCGAATGTGGTTATGAGGGTTGTCCTTTTCGTCACCACGAAACTTGTTGTTTTGGATCATGGACAACAAACCCGTCTTAACCTCAAAATTCTCCGCAAGGATAGCGGGAATCACAATCGCTTCTCCATAACCCTCGGTGGTTGCTTGAAGCAACTCCATCATAGTACGATTAGCCATGGGTGCTTCTTGTTCTACGATGGGTTCGTCAATAGGAGATCCTTCACTAGAAGGCGTTATTGTTCCTTCCTTTCGGTTTCGACGTTTACGTGCACGTTTTGCTTGGTTACGAGTTTGAATAAACGTTACGTACAACGTGGGGATTAGCAAAGAAGATTCTTTTTGGTGTTTTTACTTATTCCATTTTTTTGTGCTTTTGATTGTTTTTACTTTTTTTGGATTTTTGTGAATTACGTAGACACAAATCTACAAATCTCCCATCGAATCGATTTATCGATTAAAGGAGCCTCAAGGAATGAAAACGACCATGTTGAGTGAACGCCTTCGATGATTTAGAACGTTGGTGGAACACCAAAACGTTTAAGAGGGTTGAATCTTTGAAACCAAGCAAATATATATGATACGTAGATAATACTTTGGTCGGCAAACCCTCGATTAGCCCTTTTTCTCTTAACACGTACAAGCAAGCGGGTGAAACGAGGCGGCGCTAAGCACTTAAGAGCCTTTTCCCCTTAGGTCGTGAAATACAACCGCCTTATACCCACCTTATAGTTTGTGTTAATTAAAATCAAGCTTCTCGAAAGTAATTATCTATTTTTCCTTTTTCTTTTCCTTTAGATTCGAATACAATAATTGAGTGATTAATTCCCAATAAGGTTGCGTTTTCACGCTTTTAGAGTATTGTGAATTTATTGTGATACGCAATACAATATAGTAATATTTCTTCACAAAAAACGAAAACCGATAATACGTATGATTAGAGTGCTAATCACACAAATACTTATTATGGATAATATCAAAAACAAAATGGTTCAAACTTAACACAACATGCCTCCCGGTAGCAGCGTCAAAATGATAGTTGTAATTTACACACTTGTTTAGGAAAACAAGGTAAATAGGGTAAGTATTAAGTACGACGGTTTAGGAAAACAGTGCACTAATGACCCAAAGTGAGTTCGTTCTCAAGGAGGCTTGGTGTGTGTGTTAAACTTAATTAAGTTTGAGATTAATATTGAGAAATGAGAATGGGAAAGAAAATGACGACGATTACGATTATGATTAAACTACGACGAAAGCTAAGACGTAAAACGTAAAAACGTGACGAAATTTAAAAATTACTCTAAACATTCCTAGAAAATCCCAATAAATTCCTAAAAATGCAATTAGAGTTTTCTAAAAATCAAAACTTTTTCAAACCTTTTTTTTAATTAAAAATTAATTTTTAATGCTAATTAAAGCCCTAAAAATCAATTTAATTAATAAAAAGCCCAAAATAAGAATTTTTAAATTTTTAAACCTCTAAAATAACTTAATTAACCTAAAAAGTATTTTTGAAAAATTTAAAACTAATTAAAACTATTCAAAATGATAAAAAAACTAAAATTAAATATTAAAATAATATTAAAAATTCAAAATTTATAAATAAATTTAAAAACTTGCAAACTAATTTATTTTAACTTAATAAAACCAGAAATGAAAGTAAAATGATCTAAATACCCCTATTGGGCCTCCAAATGGGCCAAAAGTGAAAACAAATTGCTAAATGGGCTTTTTAGGCCCAATAAGAAAAATGTTAACCAAATGAGCCCAAAACTTCCAGATAAGCTTAAAATTGATTTTAAACACAAAACTCTAAAGGCCCAAAAGCTGAGAGAGTGCTTATCACAGCTTAATAGAAAACAACTTATTCTTAATGGGCTTTTTGGCCCATTAAGCCATAAGTTAATGCCATAAGCTGAAAATTGACACACATCCTTCTTTTGAGATTATAAAGCAGTTTGTAAAAAGAAAAAATATAAAAGCTCAAAAAATAAGCCTGAAATAAGCCAACACTTTCTACACAAAATGACAAAATAGTCGTTTTCGAGTTCTAGACCACTTCAAGAGCTGATTCAAGTTGCAAAAGGTTTAATGACTTATATAAGATTAATCAACCAGAAAGATTTCAAATGAGCATAATAAATAAGCTGAAATGAAGAATAAGCTGTTTTGGAAAAAGATAAAGTAATCGTTTTCTAGTGAAAAGCTAAAACCAAAAATTGCAAACCTCAAAACTGACTTATAAGCTAAAAATAATAAGTTCTATCACAAAAAACAAGTTGTTGCACAATAGAATAAGCCAAATAATCTTATCAATAAGCTGTTTGAAAAATAACACTAGTAGTGGCTAGCAGCAGTGGGAAAGGAGTTCCCACTGCTTGTGAACTGATTTGACTTTTTAATGAGATATACTTGGAGATTTTGGATAATAAGGGCACTACAACCAGTGAGTTGTAGGGAGTCACAATCAAGCAAGAAATCAACAAATGATCAAGCCACTTAGTACAGTTTAAACAAAAAGTGCACAAACATGAAAATAAGCCAGATCTGATGGTATTAAGTAATGTTTAAACATGAATAAGCTAACCAAAGTCCACCAAAAGCATACAACAGCTCAAATAAACTTATTTGAACACAAATAAACTTGTTTCATGCAATGGTTTCAAGATTAGATTTAGCATTAAACCCTAAATGACTTAACTGATATTACTGATAAACACACAAACCCTATTTGCTGAACTACTTTACCAAGAAACGGATTTCAAAGCCTCAAATCCACTAGTCAGATTGCACAAACTTTGATTTTCCACTTGTTAGCCCTAGTTAAGCATAAGTTCTAGGTGATAACCAAGTTTCAGTTTAAAACAACCTAGAACAAACTAGTTTAAAGCAAAGATTCAGTTGAGTGTTTCAAAGCACAAAGTAAGCAGATTTTTACACTAAAACAACCCAATAGATGCAAACATAAAGCAACCTTAAACACCTACTCAACTGCTAACAAAAACCACATATCATGCAGTCCCAAAAACTAGTTAAAAACCTTTGAATCAAGTTTAACAAAGCAAAAGTGTTTTTCAGTCCAAGAAAATGTTAAACATGCATCATAACAACAATATCATGCAGTTAGAACAAGAATCCATGCATCAAATAGCACCATATCATAGAAGACATCATAATCACATGAAAAGTCTTAAAAAGGAAAGAAAATGTGCACCTCAGGGATGTACTTCCACACCCCCGTATGTTAAAGCTTAAGTTCTAGCTTGAATAAGAACTAGCTTCCAACACAACACCCTGCTAAGATCAACCAAGTGAGAGATAACAGTTTATAAAAAAAATGAAAAAGAAATAGATTTTGATGAGATGGCATTTATACATGATCTCATCGTTCTTTTCGGGCTTTTAATGAATAAAAATGTCATAATATACCATATATATGCTTGTGTTTGTTTACTTGTGTATTTTAGGTATGGATATCGTGAAAAAGACAAAAGATCACAAGATACAAGGAAAAACGGACACGAGAAACGAAGCCGTACAAAGAACCGGGCCCTAGATCATGATTTATCCAACATTTATCCTTGAAGACGTGCAAGTTTGATCCTTAATGAATGAATAAATGACATTTAAAACCCTTGTATATTGATAATTACAAGTTTGGTCCTTTAAGTTTGTCAAAATTACACAAATGGTCCTTCAACTTTGAAGAAATGGCAAGTTTAGTCCCTCAACAATTCTAAATTGTCATTAATGGTCCCTCATGAAGCCAAAGACACATTGAAGACCTTTGAAGATCAACAAAGTCCAAATTCAGCCCTTGAAATATGCAGAAGTTCCATAAATAACCCTTGATTCCTTTTTTCCAAAGTTTGGTGCCAAAACTGCCAAGTTGTGAAAGTTAAAAACAAAGGAAACACGTTTTGTGCCAAAATAAACTTGCTATACAACTTTCCCCAAAAACAAAGGACCAAAAGTGACAAGCTGAAACTTCAAATCCCTAAACACGCGGGTAACACTTACTGTTTGGATTTTTACCAGCCAAGAACACTTTTTTACCCAGGATTAAAAGCAAGGAAAACAAAGGGGAAAACAAAATTGGCTATACCCACGTGTGATTCACATCACCTCAATCACATCCCACACCAAAAACCTTAAATTCCACTACCAAAATGATACCCCCATCCCCACTCACAATACGACACCTGGCATTTGATCATGACCTGGCAAAATCAATGGCCTAAAATCATTACTTGGTCACTAAGCACCCAACAAACGTCCAGGATTCACCCAAACCAACTGGTAACACACCTAGAAGATTCTGCAAGGATAGAGTAGGAAATTCAGTTGCTAGGGTTTATGAATAGTGCTAGCATGGGCATTTGCCTATAAAAGGAGACCTCGACATGTGAGAGTCCTTTTGTTCCAGTTTTAGGCTATCAATCTTTGTAATTCCTTTTTAAGTTAATAAAATTTGAATTTCTTAAAATTTTGAATTCTCTTTTGTGATTGATTAAAATTGGTGTTAGAATAGCCTAAATCTGAGTTCCATTTGACTGTTAAGACCTTCCTTAATCTTGTGGTTAAGGCACGTCTTAGTTTATAAGGTTTTCAAGGTTCAAAAACCTTGAAATCCTAGTTTCTGATTTTTGCTATCATTGTGTACTAACCCTTATCCATAAGCCTTAAGCTCCTTCAAGCTTGTTGACACCAAGCCTGGGAAGAGTTCTAAGCCTTTGGTTGAGTTGTTTGCTGTTTTGTGTTGAAGACATATCATAATCAAAGCCTTGTTCTACTTTGAACATCAGCAGGCTTTGATCTTCTTCTTTGAAGTACCTTGGTCTTGTTCTAGTTGTTGAACAAGGTCCAAGGAGCATAGCTGGCCCTCCTAGGATGTTGTGGAGGGCAGGTATAATCTCTTGATTAAGTTTCCTCTAAAGATTTCATGTTACTGCCTGTTTTGAATTTGGTGCTTTGATTTTGAGTTCTTGTGTTTGTGCTGGTAATTTTTGAGTTTGATTCTGTTAGTTGCTACCTAGTAAGTGTTTTTGATAAATCAGTAGGTTATTAGTAGAAATCACAACTTGCTTTGTTAAGTAGTTGATTAAGGGGTGTTTGGGTCAACTGCTTGATTTGGATTTGTGGTGTTTTGAGTGGATGTTTGTTGTTGCTATTGACTCCTACTTGTGTATCTGATATACTTGGTTGCTTTGTTGCTCATTTTGTGGTTTGAAACACATAGATTCATAGTTTGGGTATAAAATCTTGTTTACTTGGTGAATTTGACTGAAATTTAGGGGACACCTAGATCTAATCATAGACTAGGGTTAACAAGTGTTAAATCTAGGTTAACAACACCAGGGAAGTAGATTTGAGTGCCTGAAATTTGATCTAGTGTCAATAGATCAGCAAAATAGTTTCTTCATATGCACCTTGTTCATCAGTAACTTTTTGTGCTTTGATCTTGTTGTTTACTTTGATTCAGTGTTTGTTATAAGTTGATTTGTGCTTATTCATAGTTAATATAGCTTGTGTATGCATCCTGTTGAGTTTGGTTGGCTTATTCTTGCTAAATCTGCTTATTAAGTGCATAACTGCTTATTTCCATGTCTGTGCATGATCTGGTGACTGTTTGATCATTTGTGGCTTATTGTGTGAACCAAATTTGGATTTTCTTGTTGCTATTGACTCCTTGTGGTTCACTGATCACAAGTGCCCTTGTTTCCAATTGAATCCAACTAAAACTCTCTAAAAAGCTCAGTCAAATAGTCAAAGCAGTGGGAACTCCTTTCCCCTGCTGGTTACCACTGCTAGTGTTAAATTGGTGTCAGCTTATCAATAAGCTATAATAGCTTATTTTAACCAGCAACAACTTGGATTTTGTAATAGGTGCTCATTATTTGACCCATTTGTTCATACTGCAGCATTTGGTGGGTTGACTTTAGGGTTTGACTAGAAAACCAACTTAATTGACTTTTTCGTAAGTGCTTATTGCCTTATTCTAGCTTATTGGTTTTGCTTATTGGAATTTTGTTGATTGTTTTGGCTTATTGAGTCCATTTGTGATCTTTTTCAAGTTAAATCAAGTGTAGGTGCCTTATTTCTCAAAAACGACTATTTTGTCTGTTAGTGAAATAATACTTTGCTTATTTCTGGCTTATTGAGTGTGCTTTTACAAAATTTCTTTTTACAAATCTCATAAGCATCCCAAAAGAAGGTTGTGTGTCAAATTAGAGCTTATGGCATTAGCTTATTGCTTAATGGGCTAAAAAGCCCAATAAGAATAAGCTGTTTGCTTATTAAGCTGTGATAAGCTCACATTCAGCTTTTGGGCCTTTAGAGTTTTGCTCTTAGAATTAAATTTCAAGTCAGATAGGGCTTTTCCAAGTCAATTGGGCCAAGTTTGACTTTTTGGGCTAAAAAGCCCATTAGTGTTGACTGATTTTAATTTTGGCCCATTTGAGGGCCCAATAGGGGTATTCTGGTCATTTCACTTTGATTTTCTAATTATTTAGGTTAAAATAAACTAGTTTGCAAGTTTTTAGAATTTTTTATAATTTTTGGATTTTTAATATTATTTTATTATTATTTTTCAAATTTCACATTTTCCAACTTTTTACATTTTTCTTAGCTTTTATACATTAAAATAGGAATTTAGCAACTTTTAGAATAATTTTATCACTTTTAGATTAA
The DNA here is from genome assembly GCA_025667525.1 of Glebionis coronaria. Taxonomy (NCBI): domain Eukaryota; kingdom Viridiplantae; phylum Streptophyta; class Magnoliopsida; order Asterales; family Asteraceae; genus Glebionis; species Glebionis coronaria. The sequence continues at coordinate 120,698,751 of CM046882.1, read as the reverse complement.
TTTTTATAATTACTTTATGTTTTAATAGTTTTTAAATCCTTTTAAATAGTTTTTCTTAGGTTAAAAATTTCTAAAAATAGTTTTTAATCTTTTTAGGTCATTTTAGAGGTTTATCAATTGAAAAATCTTTATTTGGGCTTTTTGATAATTTATTTGATTTTTAGGGCTTTAATTAGCATTTAAAAATTGAATATTTAATTATTTAAAAGGTATGAAAAAGTTTTGATCATTGGTAAACTCTTAGTTTATTAATTGTGATTTTTGGTGAATTTTTGGTAATTTTTAGAATTAATTTTATTTTTGTAGTTTTTACGGTTTTACGTTTTGTCGTCGTAGTATAATTTTCACGTCTTCGTCATCTTCTTTTCTCATCCCCTTCTAAACCAAATATTAATCTCAAATCATTTACATCTTAGTCACACACATATACCTCCTTTGGAAACGAACTTCACTGGGTCATTAGTGCTTGATTTTCCTAAATCATCACTCGATACTTTCCCTATTTACTCTCTTTTCCTAAAGAGTAGTAAAACACTACAATCATTTTGGCGCCGCTGCCGGGGAGGTGTGCCGTGATTAATTTGCATTGTTGTTTTTAATATTAACCAAATATAGTATTTGTATTAGTAGAAATCTACTAATACGTATTATCGGTTTTCTTGGTTTTTCTTGTGAAAATATTATTACTATATTGTATTAAGTATCACAACAAATAAACAATATCTCCAAAAGTGTGAAAACACAACCTTAATTGGGATTTGATCTCCTAATTATTGTATTCGAATCTCAAACAAAAAAAAAAGGCAAAAATAGATAAATACTTTCGTGAAGCTCGATTTTGAAAAATACGAACTATAAGGTGGGTATAAGGCGGGTATTATAAAATATACCCAAAGGAAAAAGGCTCTTAAGTGCTTCGCGCCTCCTCGTTTCCCCGCTTGCTTGTGAGTATTTTGAGATTGAAGGCTAATCGAGGGTTTTGCCGCCCAAAGTATTATTACGTATAATATATTTGCTTGGTTTCTTTGTGATTAAACCGTCTTGAACAATTTGGTTTTCACCAAAGTTCTAAAGTCATTCGAAGGCGTTCACTCCACATGATCGTTTTCATTCCTTTGAGGCTTCTTTAATCAAGAGTTTGATTCGAGGAGAGATTTTGTAGATTGTTGTCTACGAAGATACACCAAAATCAAAAAAAAAAAATTAAATACAATCAAAAACACAAAAAAATTGAAAATCCACAAAACACCCAAAAAGAATCTTCTTTGCTCACCTCCCATTCTTCGTGAAGTTTATGATCACTCGTAATCAAGCAAAACGAGCTCGTAAACGTCTTCAAAAGCAAGCCAATCAAGAGACGTTGATTGAGGAACAACCTCCAATTGTTGAACCTATTGTAGAACAAGAAGTCGTCATGGCTAATCGTACTATGATGGAGTTGCTACAAGCACCCACCGAGGGTTTTGGAGAGGCTATTGTGATTCCCGCCATCCTTGCGGAGAATTTCGAGATTAAGACGGGTTTAATGTCGATGTTGCAAGCAAATAAGTTTAGAGGTCATGAGAAAGACAACCCGCACTATCACATTAGGAATTTTAATCGTCTCACCGCTACTAGCAAGTTTAAGGATGTTCCACATGACGCCATTAAGATGATGTTGTTCCCATACTCATTAGATGGACCCGCAAAAATTTGGCTTGAGAAAGAACCGCCAAATTCGATTTTAACATGGGGTGATCTCGTTTCTAAGTTTGTGAACAAGTTTTTTCCACCATCTAAAACAACACATTTGAAAAATGAGATTTCACGATTTGTGCAAAGAAATAATGAAAGTTTTTCAATGGCATGGGAACGCTTTAAAGAAATGTTACATGAATGTCCACACCATGATTTTTCGGAATTACATCAAATTGATACTTTTTATAATGGGCTTAATGATCATGAACGAGATTACTTGAATGCCGCCGCGGGTGGTAATTTTTTGTGTAAGACGACCAATGAGGCTTTACAAATCATCGAGAATAGATCTAAGGTTTATAGCCCTCGTAACACACCGAGTGTTGCCAATTTGGGTTCGTCATCGTCATCATCGTCTCGTAGCATTAACGCCTTACATGGTGAAGCTAATGAGGAAAATCGGTTTTTTGATAGATTTGCTAATCTTATGTCCCATTGGAAAGCTCAAGAAGCTTCAAATTCCGCTTCGGTTAAAGCGGTTGCTAAGAGTTGTTTGTCGTGTGGTGGAGCTCATGATCTTTCAAAGTGCATTACCGCGGATGGTAACACTTCGAGTGCTTATGTAGCAACGGGAACTTACAACCAAAACGGTCAAGGTTCCCGCCAAAATCAAGCTCCACCAAATCAAAATGCTAATAACTATCGAAACAACAACCAAGGTGGTAATTACCAAGGCAATTCACGTAACTACAACAAAGGGAATTATCAAAATGGGAATGGACAAGTCACTAATCAAATACAAAACCGTGATTTTCAAAACACTACACAAGGTTTTCAAAATGCTCACACTAAAAATCTTCAAGGAGAATTTTTGGATTATGCTAAAGCAAATGATGCTAAATTTGATAACATGCAACGTGAGATGATTAGCTTAAGATCCGAGTTGAAAAACGAGCTTAAAAATGAACTTGCTAATGAACTTAAAACTCATGCAAATAAAATGGAAGGAAATGTCCAACGTCTTCAACAAAACCAACAAAAGATGGAGTTAGGACAACATGAGATTAAGCAAGAGTTATTAAAAGCGGATGCTAGGCAATCAACATTTGAGGACCGAATGGCTAAGATGTTTGAAGCAATCATGTGTAAACCCTCTTCCTCGGGTGGTCTTCCTAGTGATACCATTGCAAACCCGAAGGGAGAAATGAAGGTTATTACTACACGAAGTGGTAAAACTTTCAAGGAACCAATCTCTCGTCCAAGTACTTCTACGTAGAAGGAAATCGAGAAAGAACCCGAGGTGATGGTCGAAAAGGAGCACATTACAATCCCACAAAGTACCACTCAAACCACACCTACGGTTGAACCAATACCAATTGCGGAACCCGAGATTCCAAGGCCGTTGCCTAATGACCAACCCACACCACCTTTACCCTACCCTTCGAGACGAAACAAAGAGAAATTGCAAGAACGTAACAAACAACAAATCGAGCTTTTTATAAAATTGTTTCAACAAGTGCATTTTGATGTGAGTTTAGCCGACGCGTTGTTATATATGCCTCGTTTTGCTTCCAGTTTTAAAAGTATGATGAGCGATAAGGAAAAGCTTTCAAAGCTTGCTAATTGTTCTTCGGTTTATCTTAACCGCATACCGGAAAAAGTTGGTGACCCTGGAAAGTTTCTCATTCCTTGTGACATACAAGATATGAAAGAATGCCTCGCCTTGGCCGATCTTGGTGCGAGCATTAATTTGATGCCATTGTCCATTTGGAAATCGCTTTCGCTTCCGGCTCTTATTCCTTCGAACATGTCTATCGAGATGGCCGATCATTCTACAATTTTAGCATGTGGAGTAGCCGAAGATGTTTTCGTGAAAGTGGGGAAGTTCTACTATCCCGTTGATTTTATAGTAGTTGACATCCCCGCGGATCCTCAAGTTCCTCTAATTTTAGGTCGTTTATTTTTAGACACCTCGAGATCGCTTATCGATGTTCATGCGAGAACTATCACTTTGAGATTCAACGAAGAGGAACTAGTTATAAACGCTACTCAAAACTCGAAACCTTCTCATGTTTATGCAATCGCTACCATCAATCACATTGACATCGTTGATGTGGTTTGCGATGAGTTTTCACAAGAAGTGTTAGGTTTTTCCGATAGCTCGTCAAGTGGCAATCCCACTATTTTGGATCCGATTCTTGCTAATTCCACACCAAATCTCACTCCATTCCAAGGAGGCGATCTCATTTCAAATGAAATCGACAATGAAGATGAGGTTTTGATTAGTGAAGATACTTCTATTCCACCATTTCTTCCGCCGATGGAAGTTATGAGTGTAGAACCAAAATCTTCAATCGAGGAACCACCTATCCTTGAATTGAAAGATCTTCCTTCTCACCTTGAATATGCATTCTTGGAAGGTGATGACAAGTTGCCGGTTATTATTGCAAAAGGTCTTGCTAATGATGAAAAAACCGAGCTCATGAAAGTTCTTAAGGCTCATAAAGGGGCAATTGCGTGGAAAATTTCCGACATTAAGGGTATTGACCCAAAATTTTGTACTCACAAGATTTTAATGGAGGAGTACTACAAACCCGCAATTCAAAGTCAAAGAAGGTTGAATCCCAAAATTCACGATGTCATTAAAAAGGAAGTGTTGAAACTCCTTGACGCGGGAATGATTTATCCTATATCCGATAGCCCATGGGTGAGCCCAATCCATTGTGTCCCTAAAAAGGGAGGAATGACCGTTGTGCCTAATGAAAACAACGAGTTAATTCCCACTCGTGTTGTGACCGGTTGGAGGGTGTGTATTGACTACCGAAAGTTAAATGACGCCACTCGTAAAGACCACTTCCCTTTGCCCTTCATGGATCAAATGTTGGAGCGACTCACGGGAAATGAATTCTATTGATTTTTAGATGGTTTTTCCGGTTACTTTCAAGTCCCTATCGACCCTCGTGATCAAGAGAAGACTACGTTTACGTGTCCTTATGGAACGTTCGCTTATCGTAGGATGCCTTTCGGACTTTGTAATGCACCGGGTACGTTTCAACGGTGTATGATGGCGATTTTTCACGATATGATCGAGAAGTCAATGGAGTTTTTATGGATGACTTCTCGGTGTTTGGTAATTCATTCACGTCGTGTTTATCTAATCTCGAGCAAATGTTAAAACGTTGTGAAGAAACCAATCTTGTGCTTAATTGGGAAAAATGTCATTTTATGTGTAAACAAGGAATCGTCTTAGGACATAAGGTGTCGAAAGCGGGGATTGAGGTCGATAAAGCTAAGGTAGACGTCATCGCCAAGTTACCTCATCCCAAAACCGTTAAGGGAGTTAGGAGTTTCCTAGACCACGCGGTCTTTTATCGTCGTTTCATCAAGGACTTTTCGAAAATCTCTCGACCTATGACACACCTTCTCGAGAAGGATGCTCCTTTTAACTTCAATGAGGATTGTGTTAGAGCTTTCGAAAATCTCAAAAGGAAACTTACCGAAGCTCCCATTCTTGTTGCTCCTAATTGGGAATTACCCTTTGAAATCATGTGTGATGCAAGTAATTATGCTATAGGGGCCGTCTTAGGGCAACGTTATGACAAACATTTCCGTCCTATCCACTATGCTAGTAAGACGATGACCGAGGCTCAATTAAAGTACACCACAACGGAAAACGAATTCATTGCCGTGGTCTATGCTTTTGAGAGATTCCGACCTTATCTCGTCTTGACTAAAAGCATCGTGTATACCGACCATTCGGCTATCAAGTATCTCTTAGCTAAGCAAGATGCTAAGCCAAGATTGCTTCGTTGGATGCTCCTCCTCCAAGAATTTGATGTCACCGTGCTTGACAAAAAAGGAGCCGAGAATCTAGCGGCCGATCATCTCTCTCGTCTAGAAGATTCTCACAAAGATGTTTTCGAGAACAAGAAAATCACCGAAACATTTCCTCTCGAGACTCTCGGTGTAGTGAATTCTAAAGACACCACCCCATGGTTTGCCGATATTGCAAATTACCATGCGGGCAATTTCATAATCAAGGGTATGACGACACAACAAAAACGAAAATTTTTTCGTGACGTCAGGTTCTATTTTTGGGACGACCCTTATCTCTTTCGGGTTTGTGCGGATCAACTCGTTTGACGTTGTGTTTTTGGTGCTGAAGCTTCTAATATCCTTAGAGCTTGTCACGAGGGACCCGCGGGTGGTCACCACGGTGCTAATCTCACGGCTAAGAAAGTGTTCGATGCCGGCTTCTTTTGGCCTTCTATCTATCGTGATGCACACGCACTTGTGAAGTCGTGTGATTCGTGCCAACGTCAAGGAAAATCGTCTCAACGTGATGAAATGCCGCAAAACATAATTCAAGTGTGTGAGATTTTCGACATATGTGGAATAAACTTTATGGGGCCGTTCCCATCGTCTCATGGCAACAAATATATCCTCGTCGCGATGGACTACCTTTCTAAGTGGGTGGAAGCTAAGGCTTTGCCTACTAATGATGCTCGTGTGGTAGTGAAGTTTTTGAAGCAATTATTCTCTCGGTTCGGAACCCCTCGTGCTATTATAAGCGATCGTGGAACCCATTTTTGTAAAGACCAATTCGAAAAGGTTCTAAAGAAATATGGAGTTACTCATCGTCTTTCTACGGCTTATCACCCGCAAACGAGTGGACAAGTCGAGGTTTCGAACCGAGCTTTGAAGAGGATTTTAGAGAGGTCAATTCGAGAAAACCGTGCTTCATGGTCCGACAAACTCGATGAGGCTTTATGGGCCTTTAGGACCGCTTATAAGACACCTATCGGTTGCACTCCTTATAAGTTAGTCTATGGGAAGAATTGTCATTTGCCCATTGAGTTGGACCACAAGGCATATTGGGCCCTTAAGCATGCAAACTTTGACTTGAAGACCGCGGGAGATCACCGGAAAATACAATTGAATGAATTGGATGTATTAAGAGATAACGCTTATGAAAATTCATTAATTTTTAAAGAAAAGACTAAAAAGTTTCATGATTCAAAGATTAAAAACCAGGTTTTTAACGTTGGTGATCAAGTGTTACTTTTTAACTCTCGACTTAAGATATTTTCCAGGAAATTGAAATCTCGTTGGTCGGGTCCGTTCACCATTACACAAGTGTTTCCTTATGGGACCATCGAGCTAGCTCAAGATGATGGTCCTAATTTCAAGGTGAATGGACATAGGCTTAAGCACTACTTTGGTGGGGAAATTCATTCAATGGTTGCCCTCGACCAAGTCACCTTCCCCAATGATAATTAGCATTGAGGGGATCGAGTCGAGCTCATGACTCAGTAATAAAAAACGAGGTGCCTCGTGGGGGAGATCCCATGCTTATCTATTATGCTTACTATTCACTAATAAGGGGACTTGTACCCTTTCAACTCGTTGTCTCGTGGTTGTTTGTGATTGTGTTATCTAGATCATCATCATCATCTACGATTGAAGACTCTCGTGTTCGTTTACGTGAGCCTCCATCGTTTGCTTGAAGAAGTTTTTCACGAATCCATTGACATATCCTTTATTGTTCTAACAATTATCTTTTAGCATACTTATTAAACGGCTTTAGATATATTGTTGATCACCCTTTCCATGCTAGATCCTAAGCATTCGATTCTTCATCTCTAGTATCGGGGTGCTCCACCTTTAGACTCGAAACATTGAGGACAATGTTTACTTTTAGTATGGGGGGTGAATAGGTACTTGCTTTGCTACGCCCTCACACTCTCCAATTTTCAATGTTTTGTTTTGTTGCTAATAAGGCTAAAAATGGCCAAATTTTAAAATTTTTCTTAGTTTTCATAAGTGTTTTTAAGACACGAATGTATATTTTCCATTGGGTAGAATAAGAGCTAATTTTTTACTTGATGGGCATTTGGAGCCATTTACATTCCTTAACCCGCTCAATTCAAGTTTTGCTAGACTTTTATATAGGGAGCTTTAAAACGCGAAAGTCTTAACTCATACGAGTTAAGAACAAGAACTTTCCGCAAGTTCCTATAATTGATCCTAGAAAGTCACTTATCAAGGGAACTATAAAATGCACTCTCTAAACTTGAAAAAGTCCAAGAAAGTGCAAGATCATATAGGTGGCTTGAAAACCCAAAACTTTGATTTGATATAGTCTTAATGAAAGCTAATCCAAATTTGGCTTAATTTTGACTTGCATGGCTAAGTATCCACGAGTCTCTTTAATTAGAGGTCTTTATATAGTGAAGAACGAGAGATGATAGAGTTAGACAAGTGATCATGCTAAACGTAGAACATGAAAGTTTTCTTTCAAAAACTCATATGTTTTTAATTGTGGCTTTTTCTTCCCATAAGATCAATGCATTAGGAATAAATCATAATTGCAATAAGTAAGGTCGTACGACTTGAAAGGTTACTTAGCCTCTAGCGCAAGATCGTTTAAAAGTTGCTCGGGGTTGAATAGAGTTCATAGCCAAGGCATAACTTATTTTTTGCTAAAGATCCAAGATGATGTGAAGTATCATTATTCTTAAATCAATATGAAGGATCGAGACACACGACAAAAAGCAATTACTCCCCTAAAGATCATGGAGAAAGTCTATCCACAAAGACCCTTACAAGGTATGAGGATAAATATATCCAAGTCCGAAAAGGAGGCGGATCGTTGTATATCAAAATCCAAAGTAAAGACTGAAGAAAAATGATGAAGTCATGGTCCAAATATGAAGAATCTCTCAAAAACGTCAAATGAAGAAATTCCAAATATGAGAAGAGAAGACCATATTTTCAAGGAACGTCTTCCCAAGATTTGAAGTATGAAGTACATGCCAAATATCGGTCCGAGAAAGGTCTCAAATCATGAAACGAGTTATGCCAAGATATGAACTTAAGGAGATACACGAGAAGCCGTTTTAAAAGATTTTATCCTTCGGCTAACTATCGATCAAATCGTGCTACTTTGCTTTCGGACTAATAACTACTCAAATAAGTCAATATGAATCACTTGTGATCCATGACAAATAGTTAAAAAATGCTAGTAACCCATTTCCTTTTATAAATAACTAGGATTGCGGGGAGAAAAAGTATTACACAATTTGGACGTATGAGTAGTGTTAGCATTGTGACTTGTACCAACAATGATCTCGTTTTTGCACTTAGCATGGAGTGTATGACAATCAAGGATGACGAAGTTTACTTTAAGGGACATTTACTTGTTTCTATTCTTTGACCCTAAAAGTCACTTTTGTGATGAAAATCATACATTATGTCTTTACACATCTTCGTAGTATGTTGCAAGTCTTTCACTCTTGAATAAAGGTCAATAAAATTGAACTTTGGTGATGCTTAGATACTTTATTCTAGCATTGCATGAGGGCACGACAATGGCTTAGTATGGGGGAGTGATGAGATGGCATTTATACATGATCTCATCGTTCTTTTCGGGCTTTTAATGCATAAAAATGTCATAATATACCATATATATGCTTGTGTTTGTTTACTTGTGTATTTTAGGTATGGATATCGTGAAAAAGACAAAAGATCACAAGATACAAGGAAAAACGGATACGAGAAATGAATCCGTACAAAGAACCGGGCCCTAGATCATGATTTATCCAACATTTATCCTTGAAGACTTGAAGATGTGCAAGTTTGATCCTCAATGAATGAAGAAATGACATTTAAAACCCTTGTATATTGATAATTACAAGTTTGGTCCTTTAAGTTTGTCAAAATTACACAAATGGTCCTTCAACTTTGAAGAAATGGCAAGTTTAGTCCCTCAACAATTCTAAATTGTCATTAATGGTCCCTCATGAAGCCAAAGACACATTGAAGACCTTTGAAGATCAACAAAGTACAAATTCAGCCCTTGAAATATGCAAAACTTCCATAAATAACCCTTGATTCCTTTTTTCCAAAGTTTGGTGCCAAAACTGCCAAGTTGTGAAAGTTAAAAACAAAGGAAACATGTTTTGTGCCAAAATAAACTTGCTATACAACTTTCCCCAAAAACAAAGGACCAAAAGTGACAAGCTGAAACTTCAAATCCCTAAACACGCGGGTAACACTTACTGTTTGGATTTTTGTCACACTCCCAAAATATCAGAGTATAATGGCGACAAGGGAGTGGTGACGTCATGATTATCATACGCACATAGTCACAAAGAACGACCTCTAAATGAGACGTTCGGAAAAATAGATCACTTGTGATTAATAAAATAAATAGTTTTAACAAAGTGCGGAAGCATAAACTGAATACAGTTACAAAACATAGTTTTCTCAAATGGTACAAATGATCGTTGTTTCAAAGAAATGACGGCAATGCATGAGACCTCATTTAGCATCTTCCTTCTTAATACCTGAGAAAAACATTGCTAAAGTGTCAACATAAAGTTGGTGAGTTCATAGGTTTAGTTAAGTGGAAATGTTTAATGAACCACAAGATTTTCCCAAATGTGATGACAATATAACAGATACAAAGTCATCCCAAAAGTATTTATTACAGTCTAAGCTCGTGACACCGAAGCGTTAACAACACCGGCAGTATAATCATATAAATGTAGCCCAAACTAGATGCCTAAACCCACGACATCCTATCTCTGACTCAAATGAAACTGTGCCCGCTTGTCCCCTTGTTGGACAAGACAGACAGGGACGTCAATCCCGATAGATCTATCCATAACATTCGCGCTTACACAAAGTAATTAACGGTTCATGATTCACGGGCCAAAGCAACTGGGTTTTTAGTGGGACTTAGACTAATATATAAATCAGTAAATGCACTTGTGTTCACACGTTAAAATCAAGCAATGTCTCACCCCAAAAGCAGTGAAAATAGTAAAGTATGGGGCTATAAACTCACCTCGTTAATTCAGCAAAGAGAACGAAGATAAAATAGCTCGAGAGTACGGTTACGCTAGCCGCGACCTATTTAATTATGAGGATCGAGTTACGATACGAAAAATTATATTAGTAAAAGACACGACACCCTAGTTGTGCTTGACGAAACCATACGTTTATGGAAAAGTACGACAAATAAAAGTCGGTTAATAAACGGTCGGGTTTTACGGGTTAAATTATACCCTTAATTTACAAAATTCGTTTCATGGGCTTTTAACTAACTTAATAAATATACTTGGCCCAAAATGGGTCCAATAACTTCACTCACCAACCGGCCCAAGGGTCATATGACCCGACCCGGCCCATAGGCGGAATAAACAAGGAACAGGGAGTAAATATACGTGTGTTACACACACAACTCTCAAAAACAGAGAGTTATACTCTCTCTCTTCCCTCGAAAACAACTCCACCGCCCCAATCTCATCTCTCTCTCAAAACTGGATCGGTTCATCCCTTCCATGGCTAATATCCTTTTCAGTTTGAATATAACAATCATGTATGGGTGGTCTGAGGTGTTTAGATCGCGTGAGATGTGGGGTTTCATCCCCACATCAAACTGATTTGGTTTCTGATGTGTTCATCCTTATGGTCACGTCAATCATTAGCCAAAAGTCAAAGATAAGTTTGTTTCTCCTTAATTTCTTTTAACAAAAGTTAATTGGTTTTCGATTTATAAAAGATCAGTGGGTTTGATTAATTTGTATAAACTTGCTGAGAATCATATGGCTCTCGGATTTGAAATAAATGAATTAGGGTTTTGAAATAATTGGGGGTTTTTATCAATCTCGGGTTTAAATGCAATTAATTGATGTTTTCTTGTATAAAATCAAACTAATTTCAACATATAATCGGTTTATAAAAATTAGGGTTTCGGTAAATTGGGGGTTTTTGCATATCTCGTTTTCAATTAAATTAACTATGGGATTCGGGTTTAGATTAGTTTTAATTGGTGTTTTAATTAATAAAATGTCAATCTAGGGTTTTTATAAAATTGGGGGTTTTTACATTCGACTGATACTCATGATTATGTGGTGCTTTTGAAATGTGGAAAGTGTTAATTTAATGTTTAAAAGGTTTTTAAATTTCTAGGGTTTCGATTTGAATTGGGGGTTTTTATACCCGCGGCATGATTGAGGGTTTTTAGGGTGTTTCTGTAAAAATGAAAGTGATTAAGACATTTGGTTTAGATGGTATTGATTGTTGTTAGTTTCGGCAGAAAGTAAGTAGCTTGGTTTGGTTCTCGGTTTGGCCTTGAATTGAGTATCGGTTTGGTTTGACTTGGGTCTCGGTTTGGTTCTTGGCTTGGTCTTGTTTGTGGTCTTGGTTGGGTCACGGTTTGGTCTAAGTCGGGGTCTCGGTTTGGTCTAAGTCGGGGTCTCGGTTTGGTCTAAGTCGGGGTCTCGGTTTGGTTGACAGAAAAGTAAAGTTGTAGCCATGTTTCAAGTATTAGTACTAAAGTTTAACCTTTTCAGTTTTTAGTTAAAAATAAGGCCGTTACAATGACTAACACATTGGTTTGTTTATTCGCCGGTTTGTACAAAACGAGCACAACTAGGACTTCATAAAGGAAAAACGAAGAGACGAAAAGACTCACAATGGGATGCTATGTTTCGGTTTTGCAGGTTCGGACGAGATGGAAGGCTTGACTCTTTCGGTTTTGCAGGTTGGGATGCGACGTGTGGGTCGGCTGGACACTAATCTTCACTCTACCCAGGAGTTGTATTTGAATGACTTGTACAGAATTTGTGTTTGTAATTTGGACTGTGATAAACTTTGTATTTGGACATTGGGTAAACTTTGGGTTTGTATTTAATCATGTATTGTTAGTCTAGGGTTAGTGTCAAGCTGAAAATGGTAACTTGTGATATACCCAAATGGGGTAAACTAGGCATGTGTGCTGTCTTGTAGTGGTTAGTGGGAAAATAAACTATGGGGTTTATTTGTAGCTGGACATGTGACTGAAATTGGGACTCTTGTAAGGCAAGTTTTGCAATAAACATGAATGAAAGTTTATACTCAAATATATGTACATGCTGTGACAGTTTATACAACTCGACTCGGGTTCACGGTGTTTAAGTTTAGACGCGAACTGAATGAACACGACTTCTATAACCGTTTGACACACGATCCCAAAACAAAGGCAATTGTGCGAGACTTCAAGTAATCTAGTAAGTATATCAAATAAACGTACGACAAACATAATACGCCCACCAACTTCGTGTATTGAATTCAACTTAATAATCGCGAAAATTCGAGATGTTACATATGCTCTCCCTAAAAAGGGCTTTGTCCGCAAAGCAAAATAATTAACACATTCATGTCGACAACTCGTCGGTAAACAGTTAAAGTACTCGTACTACATGAATAAATTAAGATGGAAATTTGACGGATGTCACAGTATTCCCATGTTTTAGAGATTTCGTCACGAAATCAAGACGTTGTTGTAGTAGGGTGGTTAGCAAAAAGATGAGGATACTTGCTCTTGAATTGATCTTCACGTTCCCACGTGTATTCTGGACCTCTACGCGCGTTCCATCGGATCTTCACAATAGGTATACGGCTTTGCTTGAGTTGTTTGACTTGACGGTCCATAACTTCTACTGGTTCTTCTACAAAGTTGAGTTTGTCGTCGAGTTGAATCTCCTCCAAAGGGATAACGAGTGTCTCGTCGGCTAAGCATTTCTTCAGATTGCAAATGTGGAACACATTATGCACTCGACTAAGTTCTTGAGGTAATTCCAAGCGATAGGCTACGGGACCAATCCTCTCTATAATCTTGAAGGGTCCAATGTAACGAGGGTTTAACTTTCCACGCTTTCCAAAGCGAATCACACCCTTCCAAGGTGAGACCTTTAACATGACTTTATCACCCACTTCAAAATCGAGGGGTTTGCGTCTCATATCAGCATAACTCTTCTGTCGATCTCTTGCGGCTTGCATACGGCTCTTAATCTTAAAGATCTTCTCAGTAGTCTCGTGTATGATCTCGGGTCCAGTGAGTTGTGCTTCACCGACTTCTGCCCAACACACGGGTGAACGACACTTCCTACCATACAGTGCTTCGAACGGCGCTGCCTTAATGCTGGTGTGATAACTATTGTTGTATGAGAACTCCACCAGAGGTAGGTGTCTATCCCATCTATTTCCAAAGTCAATCACACAAGCTCTCAGCATATCTTCTAAGGTTTGAATGGTCCGTTCACTTTGACCGTCAGTTTGGGGATGGTACGCAGTGCTCATATCCAACTGCGTTCCCAATGCCTTCTGCAGTGACTTCCAAAACTGCGAAGTAAATCGGCTGTCTCGGTCGGAGATTATAGACACAGGCACACCGTGCTTCGTGACTACTTCCTCCAAGTATGTCCTTGCTAACTTATCCATTCCATCAGTCTCCTTGATGGGTAGGAAATGAGCTGATTTGGTGAGTCGGTCGACGATTACCCAAATCGTGTCGAATCCGGCTGCGGTCTTTGGTAGCTTGGTAATGAAATCCATAGTGATCCTTTCCCACTTCCATTCTGGCAGTTCGGGTTGGACCAATAATCCTGATGGTTTCATATGTTCGGCTTTGACTTTGGCACAAGTCAAACACTTGCTAACGTATGTAGCAATATCCGCCTTCATGTTCGGCCACCAATACAACATCTTCAGATCATGATACATTTTGTCAGATCCCGGATGTATGGAGTACTTTGACTTATGCGACTCATGCATAATCAAGGATCGTAGGTCACCATGGCATGGTAACCAACTCCTATTATCAAGGCATAACGTTCCATCCGAACGTGCTTCCAACTTCTTTATCATTCCTCCAACATCTTCAGTCTTGAGAATTTCTTCCTCGACTGCTTCTTTCTGAGCCTTGAGAATTAAGGATGGAAGGTCTAAGTCAATGGTCATCACTAAAGCCTTCACCCTAAGAACTCTCTCCTTTCGACTCAAAGCGTCGGCCACGACATTTGCCTTGCCCGGGTGATAACGGATCTCGCAATCGTAATCACTGAGCAACTCTAGCCAACGTCGTTGTCTCATGTTGAGTTCCTTTTGATTCAAAATATGTTGTAGACTCTTATGATCCGTGAATACAACACACTTAGTACCATAAAGGTAGTGTCTCCAAATCTTCAAGGCAAACACCACTGCTCCCAACTCTAGGTCATGAGTTGTGTAGTTCTTCTCGTGCACTTTTAGTTGTCTTGATGCATAAGCTATGACCTTAGTCCTTTGCATCAGTACTGCACCTAACCCTTTTATGGATGCATCACAATACACCACAAAGTCTTCATTACCCTCAGGTAGGGCTAGTATAGGTGCTTCACACAACATCTGCTTCAATGTCTGGAATGCCAAATCTTGATCCTCCTTCCACTCAAACTTCTTATCCTTTTGAGTCAATTCCGTCATTGGTTTAGCTATCTTGGAGAAACCTTCAATGAATCTCCTATAGTAACCAGCAAGACCTAAAAATTGGCGGATCTCCGTGGGTGTTGTTGGAGTCGCCCAATCCTTTACGGCCTCGATCTTGGCAGGATCAACGTGAATACCACTGCTGTCGATCACATGCCCAAGGAATTGCACTGTGTTTATCCAAAACTCACATTTGGAAAACTTTGCATATAATTTCTCCTTCCTTAGCAGCTCTAATATGGTCTTCAAATGTTCCTTGTGCTCTTCTTCATTACGAGAATAGATGAGAATGTCATCGATAAATACAATCACAAACTTGTCCAAGTATGGTTTGCAAACTCGGTTCATGAGATCCATGAATACCGCAGGCGCGTTTGTCAAACCGAAAGGCATAACTTGGAACTCGTAGTGTCCGTACCGGGTTCTAAAAGCCGTCTTATGAACGTCTTCCTCTCTAACCCTTAGTTGATGATATCCTGACCTTAAATCGATCTTCGAGTATATGCTAGATCCTTGCAATTGGTCGAAAAGATCGTCAATCCTCGGTAATGGGTAGCGGTTCTTTATCGTCAGCTTATTCAATTCTCGGTAATCGATACACATTCTAAAGGATCCATCTTTCTTTTTGACAAATAAGACCGGCGCTCCCCAAGGTGAGGAACTTGGTCTAATGAAACCTTTGTCAGAAAGTTCCTTTATTTGTTCAGCTAACTCTGTCATCTCGGCCGGTGCTAGACGGTATGGGGCTCTAGCAACAGGCGCGGCTCCTGGTGTAAGCTCGATGTGAAACTCCACTTGCCGTGCTGGTGGTAGTCCGGGTAAGTCCTCTGGGAATACGTCCGGAAAGTCTCTAACGATCGGTACATCTTCCACCTTCTTCTCGTGATCTTCTTCTCCTTCCTTTTGTGTTACTTGAACCAAGAATACCGGACATCCCTTCTCAATGTATCTTTGGGTCCTGATACATGAGATGACTTCCAATCTTGATCCATTCTTCACTCCACTTCTTTCGCCTTGTATGATGAGTACGTCGTTTCCATAAGGAACACGGACACACTTCTCATGACATACAATCTCCGCGTGATGCTTCGACATCCAATCCATTCCAATGATGACGTCAAAACTTCCCAATTCTATAGGGAGTAGGTCGATACTAAACGAACGACCTTGTAGCCTTACACTACATCCTTTCAGAATAACGTCGGTGGTTACTGACTTCCCATCGGCTAATTCTACATTATACTTAACGTCTAACGCAGTAGGGGTAACATTTAGGCGTTCACTAAATATAGACGACACAAAACTCCTATCCGCACCAGAATCAAATAGTACTGAAGCATAGTTGTTATTGACTAGAAACGTACCAGTCACAACATTGTTGTCTTGCACCGCAGCTTCAGCACAGAGATGATACACTTTGCTAGGTGCCGTGAATCCTCCAGGAGTACTAGTTGTGGCTCGGTTATTCCCTCCTCGGTTCCCTTGATTCTGCTTCTGGCTCCCTTGGTTGTGATTTTGATTCCCTCGAATCTGGTTACTACGACCTTGGTTCCCACTGCTTGGACACTTGTTCTTGTAGTGACCTTTCTCTCCACATCCAAAGCAAGTGACATTTGCTCCTTGGCCACCTTGCGTTCCATGTCCTCTTTGATTAGTAGAACGAGGTGGTGCTCGACATTCCTTTGCCTTATGTCCCGCCTTCCCACAATTGTAGCACGTAGGGGGACATGCTCCTTCGTGGTGTCGGCCACATTTTCCGCAGAAAGGAAGTCTTCCAGCGTAGTTTCCAGTATTTCCTTGTCCAGCAGTAAACACTCTTGCTACTTCTTGTCGCTTGTTCTGGTTGTAGTTGTTTGGGTTGTTGCTGTTGTTGGTATTGTTGGTATTGTTGTTGTAGTGGTTGCCAGACCACTTTCTTTTATCCCCAGTATTTTCTCCCAACTCCTGTACCACTTGGTACATCAGACTCTGAGCCATGTCGATTGCCTCATGCAAATCAGTTGGTTTGGATGAAGTCACATTCCCTTTGATGCTCAAAGGTAGTCCTTCAATGTATCGCTCCAACAATCGGTCGTCGTTGGGCACCATTTCAGGACATAACAAGATCAGCTCTTGAAAGCGCTGATTGTAAGCAGTAAGAGCAGTACCCTTGACCTTCAGGTTCCACAGCTCAACTTCCATCTGCTTGACTTCATTTCGTGGGCAGTATTTCCTCACAAACATAGCTTTAAATTCACTCCAGGGCGTCGCTTGGGCAACGTCAATGGTCACTGCACGAGCATAGACGTTCCACCAAGTCAGAGCACCATCCACTAACGTGCTTGACGCAAACTTCACCTTGTCGGCTTCAGCGACGTTGCTAATCCCAAATTGGGATTCTAGCTTCTCAAACCATCTGGTTAATCCTACTGCTCCTTCAGTACCGCGAAAACTTACTTGCGTAACTGCACGAAATTCCTTGTAGGTACAAGTCCGTGCAATAGCATTAGTAGCTCCTTGGTTGGTCTCCTCCTGTGTGCTAGCTGTACGATTTGCTTCAGCGGTCGCGAGTGCCTCGGCCACTCGTTCGGCTATCATTTGGCTTAGCATGACGGTGTCAATTCCACCGGTAGCGGCTGGTGGATTCTGCATTTCGGATCTTCTAACTGGCGCCATAATCTAACAAGGTAATAGGATAATGAGTTTTGCCAAACATAACATGCATGGCACACACAATACAATTATGAAATGCTCCAGGATATAATACACAATATATAATGATCTCACAATTTTTGTAACCCATAATATCATTCATAGAATCGTTCGATAGTACATCATAGTTTGTCATAAAAGAAAATAAAATACCAACTAGCTAAGATAAACTTCAAAGCTTAGTGGTCATACAAGGATAGGTCGATGTTACAAGATAAATCTAACTAGTGCCCTCATGGCGCTGATGAAGCTCTCTCTCCAACTCTGCTAACCTCCTCTCAACCACGAGCTCACGAGCCTGGGAATCTCTCAGTCTAACATCGGTATCATGACAAGCGGCTCTAAACCTCTTATCCAAGTCTGCAACAGGGTCCTCCACTGGTGCCTCTAGTCCGCCTGTCTCCACCAATGGCTCTACTCCCCAACGGGTCATCAGGCTCCCAATCTCCTCTAGACGAGCGTTCGGCATGGATTCCATCTGATCAAGAACAGTAAGAAGCTGTCCTCGTAGACGGGTCACACATACTGTCAACACTGTCTCATCCCTAACTGGACTCTTCTTTGCCAGTGCCTCCAACTTATCCTGCACTTCATTATACTCTTCACCTAAAGCCTCTACAGCATCCTCCAACCTGTTCAATCGTGTCGTCACACATCCATCTGCCGCCCCAAGCATCACCATCGTCGATGTAGCTCTCCTAGGAAGAGGAGTCGTAGCTCTCGGCCCAGTAGAGATACCAGCATCAGTAAGCATCTCCTGGTACACAGCAGGTACAATCTCTGGTGGTGGTAGTAGTAGTGGTGTCTCTGGGACAGGACTGGCAGGTGTGCAGGCTGCATGCCTGTCAGTGACAGTGAAATGTATGAGGGGTCGGTAAGGTGAAAGTGGTGGTCGAGCAGCTCTCCCCCGAAGACGTCGTCTCACATAGTAGAAAGGTAGAGTACCAGGTGCTGGAGCAGGAATAGCAGTCCTTTCTCCTTCGTCTTCAGATGAAGATGAGGAGATGTGTGCTAGGGAAACCTCAGGAGTAGCAGCATATGCAGTAGGAGGGTCCTCAGTGTCTGTGACCTCCATAGGCTCTCCTTCCCCATCTGTGAACTCCATCTCATCATCCTCTGTCTCCTCTACCGTCTCATCTCTAGTCACCGATGTCTGACCTGGTGACTGCACCACGTCAGTGTCTAAGTCATCCTCTCCTCCGCCTTCTAGGCTAAGTACATCGTCAGCTGATGCATCAGGAATATGGATCGGTGAATGACGAACCTCCTCAGTCTCTCTCTCTGTATCGTCATCTGAAACCATCCGGTACCACGGATATCCCGATGGCGATCCTCTAGGTAGTCCTACTGATGAACTGATAGTCGACTGTGAACTACGGTTGTAGTACGCTCCTGTAGACGTGGAATCATCGGATGAAGACATCGCTGTAATCATAAACAAAATAAATGTGTGTAAATATCTTATAAAATTAGTCCGTAAAAAAAGGACATTAACATAATATAGCAATCATTGTTGAATCCACATGTATCCCATATAACATAATTCAGATTTCGTTGTTGCACATGTAACCCATGTAAATATACCTCGTAATTGTTAAATCACATGTATCCCATTTATTACTTATGTATCTACATATACTTAATACTTACAATCCGTATGATAATCGATTAAACATAGAGCAGTTGTAGTCTAGAGTTACTAAATGCAACCTAGTTCTCTATAACTATGGCTCTGATACCAATCTGTCACACTCCCAAAATATCAGAGTATAATGGCGACAAGGGAGTGGTGACGTCATGATTATCATACGCACATAGTCACAAAGAACGACCTCTAAATGAGACGTTCGGAAAAATAGATCACTTGTGATTAATAAAATAAATAGTTTTAACAAAGTGCGGAAGCATAAACTGAATACAGTTACAAAACATAGTTTTCTCAAATGGTACAAATGATCGTTGTTTCAAAGAAATGACGGCAATGCATGAGACCTCATTTAGCATCTTCCTTCTTAATACCTGAGAAAAACATTGCTAAAGTGTCAACATAAAGTTGGTGAGTTCATAGGTTTAGTTAAGTGGAAATGTTTAATGAACCACAAGATTTTCCCAAATGTGATGACAATATAACAGATAAAAAGTCATCCCAAAAGTATTTATTACAGTCTAAGCTCGTGACACCGAAGCGTTAACAACACCGGCAGTATAATCATATAAATGTAGCCCAAACTAGATGCCTAAACCCACGACATCCTATCTCTGACTCAAATGAAACTGTGCCCGCTTGTCCCCTTGTTGGACAAGACAGACAGGGACGTCAATCCCGATAGATCTATCCATAACATTCGCGCTTACACAAAGTAATTAACGGTTCACGATTCACGGGCCAAAGCAACTGGGTTTTTAGTGGGACTTAGACTAATATATAAATCAGTAAATGCACTTGTGTTCACACGTTAAAATCAAGCAATGTCTCACCCCAAAAGCAGTGAAAATAGTAAAGTATGGGGCTATAAACTCACCTCGTTAATTCAGCAAAGAGAACGAAGATAAAATAGCTCGAGAGTACGGTTACGCTAGCCGCGACCTATTTAATTATGAGGATCGAGTTACGATACGAAAAATTATATTAGTAAAAGACACGACACCCTAGTTGTGCTTGACGAAACCATACGTTTATGGAAAAGTACGACAAATAAAAGTCGGTTAATAAACGGTCGGGTTTTACGGGTTAAATTATACCCTTAATTTACAAAATTCGTTTCATGGGCTTTTAACTAACTTAATAAATATACTTGGCCCAAAATGGGTCCAATAACTTCACTCACCAACCGGCCCAAGGGTCATATGACCCGGCCCGGCCCATAGGCGGAATAAACAAGGAACAGGGAGTAAATATATGTGTGTTACACACACAACTCTCAAAAACAGAGAGTTATACTCTCTCTCTTCCCTCGAAAACAACTCCACCGCCCCAATCTCATCTCTCTCTCAAAACTGGATCGGTTCATCCCTTCCATGGCTAATATCCTTTTCAGTTTGAATATAACAATCATGTATGGGTGGTCTGAGGTGTTTAGATCGCGTGAGATGTGGGGTTTCATCCCCACATCAAACCGATTTGGTTTCTGATGTGTTCATCCTTATAGTCACGTCAATCATTAGCCAAAAGTCAAAGATAAGTTTGTTTCTCCTTCATTTCTTTTAACAAAAGTTAATTGGTTTTCGATTTATAAAAGATTAGTGGGTTTGATTAATTTGTATAAACTTGCTGAGAATCATATGGCTCTCGGATTTGAAATAAACGAATTAGGGTTTTGAAATAATTGGGGGTTTTTATCAATCTCGGGTTTAAATGCAATTAATTGATGTTTTCTTGTATAAAATCAAACTAATTTCAACATATAATCGGTTTATAAAAATTAGGGTTTCGGTAAATTGGGGGTTTTTGCATATCTCGTTTTCAATTAAATTAACTATGGGATTCGGGTTTAGATTAGTTTTAATTAGTGTTTTAATTAATAAAAAGTCAATCTAGGGTTTTTATAAAATTGGGGGTTTTTACATTCGACTGATACTCATGATTATGTGGTGCTTTTGAAATGTGGAAAGTGTTAATTTAATGTTTAAAAGGTTTTTAAATTTCTAGGGTTTCGATTTGAATTGGGGGTTTTTATACCCGCGGCATGATTGAGGGTTTTTAGGGTGTTTCTGTAAAAATGAAAGTGATTAAGACATTTGGTTTAGATGGTATTGATTGTTGTTAGTTTCGGCAGAAAGTAAGTAGCTTGGTTTGGTTCTCGGTTTGGCCTTGAATTGAGTATCGGTTTGGTTTGACTTGGGTCTCGGTTTGGTTCTTGGCTTGGTCTTGTTTGTGGTCTTGGTTGGGTCACGGTTTGGTCTAAGTCGGGGTCTCGGTTTGGTCTAAGTCGGGGTCTCGGTTTGGTCTAAGTCGGGGTCTCGGTTTGGTTGACAGAAAAGTAAAGTTGTAGCCATGTTTCAAGTATTAGTACTAAAGTTTAACCTTTTCAGTTTTTAGTTAAAAATAAGGCCGTTACAATGACTAACACATTGGTTTGTTTATTCGCAGGTTTGTACAAAACGAGCACAACTAGGACTTCATAAAGGAAAAACGAAGAGACGAAAAGACTCACAATGGGATGCTATGTTTCGGTTTTGCAGGTTCGGACGAGATGGAAGGCTTGACTCTTTCGGTTTTGCAGGTTGGGATGCGACGTGTGGGTCGGCTGGACACTAATCTTCACTCTACCCAGGAGTTGTATTTGAATGACTTGTACAGAATTTGTGTTTGTAATTTGGACTGTGATAAACTTTGTATTTGGACATTGGGTAAACTTTGGGTTTGTATTTAATCATGTATTGTTAGTCTAGGGTTAGTTTCAAGATGAAAATGGTAACTTGTGATATACCCAAATGGGGTAAACTAGGCATGTGTGCTGTCTTGTAGTGGTTAGTGGGAAAATAAACTATGGGGTTTATTTGTAGCTGGACATGTGACTGAAATTGGGACTCTTGTAAGGCAAGTTTTGCAATAAACATGAATGAAAGTTTATACTCAAATATATGTACATGCTGTGACAGTTTATACAACTCGACTCGGGTTCACGGTGTTTAAGTTTAGACGCGAACTGAATGAACACGACTTCTATAACCGTTTGACACACGATCCCAAAACAAAGGCAATTGTGCGAGACTTCAAGTAATCTAGTAAGTATATCAAATAAACGTACGGCAAACATAATACGCCCACCAACTTCGTGTATTGCATTCAACTTAATAATCGCGAAAACTCGAGATGTTACATATGCTCTCCCTAAAAAGGGCTTTGTCCGCAAAGCAAAATAATTAACACATTCATGTCGACAACTCGTCGGTAAACAGTTAAAGTACTCGTACTACATGAATAAATTAAGATGGAAATTTGACGGATGTCACAATTTTTACCAGCCAAGAACACTTTTTTACCCAGGATTAAAAGGAAGGAAAACAAAGGGGAAAACAAAATTGGCTATACCCACGTGTGATTCACATCACCTCAATCACATCCCACACCGAAAACCTTAAATCCCACTACCAGAATGATACCCCCATCCCCACTCACAATATGACACCTGGCATTTGATCATGACCTGGAAAAATCAATGGCCTAAAATCATTACTTGGTCACTAAGCACCCAACAAACGTCCAGGATTCACCCAAACCAGCTGGCAACACACCTAGAAGATTCTGCAAGGATAGAATAGGAATTCAGTTGCTAGGGTTTATGAATAGTGCTAGCATGGGCATTTTCCTATAAAAGGAGACCTCAACATGTGAGAGTCCCTTTGTTCCTGTTTTAGGCTATCAATCTTTGTAATTCCTTTTTAAGTTAATAAAATTTGAATTTCTTAAAATTTTGAATTCTCTTTTATGATTGATTAAAAGTTGGTGTTAGAATAGCCTAAATCTGAGTTCCATTTGATTGTTAAGACCTTCCTTAATCTTGTGGTTAAGGCACGTCTTGGTTTATAAGGTTTTCAAGGTTCAAAAACCTTGAAATCCTAGTTTCTGGGAAGAGTTCTAAGCCTTTGGTTGAGTTGTTTGCGGTTTTGTGTTGAAGACATATCATAATCAAAGCCTTGTTCTACTTTGAACATCAGCAGGCTTTGATCTTCTTCTTTGAAGTACCTTGGTCTTGTTCTAGTTGTTGAACAAGGTCCAAGGAGCATAGCTGGCCCTCCTAGGATGTTGTGGAGGGCAGGTATAATCTCTTGATTAAGTTTCCTCTAAAGATTTCATGTTACTGCCTGTTTTGAATTTGGTGCTTTGATTTTGAGTTCTTGTGTTTGTGCTGGTAATTTTTTAGTTTGATTCTGTTAGTTGCTACCTAGTAAGTGTTTTTGATCATTAAAATCAGTAGGTTATTAGTAGAAATCACAAGTTGCTTTGTTAAGTAGTTGATTAAGGGGTGTTTGGGTCAACTACTTGATTTGGATTTGTGGTGTTTTGAGTGGATGTTTGTTGTTGCTATTGACTCCTACTTGTGTATCTGATATACTTGGTTGCTTTGTTGCTCATTTTGTGGTTTGAAACACATAGATTCATAGCTTGGGTATAAAATCTTGTTTACTTGGTGAATTTGACTGTAATTTAGGGTACACCTAGATCTAATCATAGACTAGGGTTAACAAGTGTTAAATCTAGGTTAACAACACCAGGGAAGTAGATTTGAGTGCCTGAAATTGGATCTAGTGTCAAATAGATCAGCAAAATAGTTTCTGCATATGCACCTTGTTCATCAGTAACTTTTTGTGCTTTGATCTTGTTGTTTACTTTGATTCAGTGTTTGTTATAAGTTGATTTGTGCTTATTCATAGTTAATATAGCTTGTGTATGCATCCTGTTGAGTTTGGTTGGTTTATTCTTGCTAAATCTGCTTATTAAGTGCATAATTGCTTATTTCCATGTCTGTGCATGATCTGGTGACTGTTTGATCATTTGTGGCTTATTGTGTGAACAAAATTTGGATTTTCTTGTTGCTATTGACTCCTTGTCGTTCACTGATCACAAGGGTGCCCTTGTTTCCAATTGAATCCAACTAAAACACTCTAAAAAGCTCAGTCAAATAGTCAAAGCAGTGGGAACTCCTTTCCCCTGCTGGTTACCGCTGCTAGTGTTAAATTGGTGTCAGCTTATCAATAAGCTATAATAGCTTATTTTAACCAGCAACAACTTGAATTTTGTAATAGGTGCTCATTATTTGACCCATTTGTTCATACTGCAGCCTTTGGTGGGTTGACTTTAGGGTTTGACTAGAAAACCAACTTAATTGACTTTTTCATAAGTGCTTATTGGCTTATTCTGGCTTATTGGTTTTGCTTATTGGAATTTTGTTGATTGTTTGGGCTTATTGAGTCCATTTGTGATCTTTTGCAAGTTGAATCAAGTCCTGAGGTGCCTTATTTCTCAAAAACGACTATTTTGTCTTTTAGTGAAATAATACTTTGCTTATTTCTGGCTTATTGAGTGTGCTTTTTCAAAATTTATTTTTACAAATCTCATATGCATCCCAAAAGAAGGTTGTGTGTCAAATTAGAGCTTATGGCATTAGCTTATTGCTTAATGGGCTAAAAAGCCCAATAAGAATAAGCTGTTTGCTTATTAAGCTGTGATAAGCTCACATTCAGCTTTTAGGCCTTTAGAGTTTTGTGCTTAGATTTAATTTTTGAGTCAGATAGGGCTTTTCCAAGTCAATTGGGCCAAGTTTGACTTTTTGGGCTAAAAAGCCCATTAGTGTTGACTGATTTTGATTTTGGCCCATTTGAGGGCCCAATAGGGGTATTATGGTCATTTCACTTTGATTTTCTGATTATTTAGGTTAAAATAAACTAGTTTGCAAGTTTTTAGATTTTTTTATAATTTTTGGATTTCTAATATTATTTTATTATTATTTTTCAAATTTCACATTTTCCAACTTCTTACATTTTTCTTAGCTTTTATACAATAAAATAGGAATTTAGCAACTTTTAGAATAATTTTATCAGTTTTAGATTAATTTTTATAATTATTTTAAGTTTTAATAGTTTTTAAATCATTTTAAATAGTTTTTCTTAGTTTAAAAATTTCTAAAAATAGTTTTTAATCTTTTTAGGTCATTTTAGAGGTTTACCAATTGAAAAATCTTTATTTGGGCTTTTTGATAATTTATTTGATTTTTAGGGCTTTAATTAGCATTTAAAAATTGAATATTTGATTATTTAAAAAGTTTGAAAAAGTTTTGATCATTGGTAAACTCTTAGTTTATTAATTGTGATTTTTGGTGAATTTTTGGTAATTTTTAGAATTAATTTTTATTTTTGTAGTTTTTACGGTTTTACGTTTTGTCGTCGTAGTATAATTTTCACGTCTTCGTCATCTTCTTTTCTCATCCCCTTCTAAACCAAATATTAATCTCAAATCATTTACATCTTAGTCACACACATATACCTCCTTGGGAGACGAACTTCATTGGGTCATTAGTGCTTGATTTTCCTAAATCATCACTCGATACTTTCCCTATTTACTCTCTTTTCCTAAAGAGTAGTAAAACACTACAATCAGATTTTCTCCAAAGTCGTACCCCACAACTTGAATCCTCCCAAACCAGAGGCCTCACTTCACCTTGATAAGTTGTTATCAGCGTGATATGATCAACCTCGGATCCAAAAGCTTCAAGTGTTGAACAAGAAATTTTGATAAATCATAGATTTTTGGAAAACTTTTGAAACAACCTTGCATAAACTTAAAACCCAAACTTTTGAAAACCTTGAATCACAACAACTTAGAACATAAACAAACAAGTAAATTAAATAATTGGAACTTGGATTTCGTCAATAAACCTTAAACACTTTTTCATTCATAGAATAAAGGCTTTATGATGAGACTGCTTTTATACATAGTCTCATCTTCCAAATAGGGCTTAAAATGCATTAAATATCATCAAAATACCCAAATATATGCTTGTGTTTGTTGCTTGTGTATTTTAGGTACGGATATTGAGATAATGACAAAAGATCACAAGAATCATGCAAAAACGAACACGGGAAACGAAGCCGCACAATGAACCAAGCCCTAGTGAAGACTTTCCCAAGATCAACCCTTGAAGATTTGAAGAATTATGAAGAAGGGTCCTCCAATTATGAAGAATTGACACTTTATACCCTTGTATCCTCATAATTACAAGTTTGGTCCCTAAAGTTTGTCAAAATTACAAAAAGGGCCCTTAACTTTGAAGAATTGGCAAGTTTAGCCCCTCAACAAAGCTAAATTGTCAACCAATATCATCCACAAAGTCAAATACATCATGAAGTCCTTCAAAGTACAAGAAATGACAAGTTTGGTCCTTTGAAAATCTCAAAATTACAAAAAGGACCCTCAACTTTCAACAATTGGCAAAAATGGTCCCTCAATCATCAAGACTTGGCAATTTCAGTCCTCCAAATTATCAATATTGCAAGTCTAGACCATTATCATTGAAGAAAATACCAAACCAGCCCTTGAAGAATGCAAAAATGGCAAGAAATACCCCTGATTACACTTTGTGAAAGTTTTTGGGCCAAAAATGCAACAAGTCAAAAGTTGATAAGACTAAAATGGGCGTTGATAGAAGTTGGATTGCATTTGACAAGTTTCTGAAAGAAAGGGGGTGATAATGGGCCAGACAAAGAAGTTACCTAGACCAGTGACAAGCTGCCACGTGCCCCACTCACTCAAACCCACCAATCCCATTCCACCAATCCTCCACATCATCATCCACTCACACCAGCCATAACTAACTTAATTTATTAAGTAAATTATGGCGCCTAACACCTGGTTTAAAAACTAAAACGGATTAAAACATGCACTATTCATGTTCTTGATCCAAATTGGGTTTTTATTAATGGCTTGTAATTAGACCCCAATCTGCTCTAGATTTATGATTAAGCTAATCATAAACACAACCCAACTTTAAAAAAACATGCCACATCAGCCCTTTGTCACATGTTAAACCCTCCTTTGTCACTTTTGAGGAAGAAGCCAAAACCCTGCCAGAGAATCAACCATCCAGATACTTGCTTACTTTCTAAGCTTCACAAGAGCCATTGGATCAAATTTCAACAGCTATACACCCACAAACGTCCAAGATAAGTCACATGATTCTCCAAAGAAGACAAAGACCTCAAGGGCATTTTTGGGACTTAAGCATTAGGGTTTACACGTTTTTCAGCTTTCTAGGACCATGTACACCCTCTATATAAAGGGTCTAGTTCATTTCATTTACTCCTGCTTTTGGTTTTTCCTTTGTTCAAACACTTGTAAATCCTTTTTCTGATTAATGAATTTGAGTTAATTGCTTTGAAGAAAGACCAAGTGCCATCTTTATTCTGCTTGTTTATGTTCTTAGTTTACTGCTTTTAAAGTTTAAAACCTGTTTTCAAAAGAGGAGTGTGCACAAGTTTGCATATTTTCCT
Source organism: Glebionis coronaria (assembly GCA_025667525.1). Classification (NCBI taxonomy): domain Eukaryota; kingdom Viridiplantae; phylum Streptophyta; class Magnoliopsida; order Asterales; family Asteraceae; genus Glebionis; species Glebionis coronaria. The sequence continues at coordinate 120,671,097 of CM046882.1, read as the reverse complement.
CAATTTTCTTGATATTTTGCTAAGTCTTGTTCCAATCTTGGAATTCTTGGGCTATAGGGCTGATCATAGCATCCTAACTGAATTGGTTAAGGTGTGGTGAGGCTTATAACTTGGGGATAATCAAGTGTGGGGTAACAAGTTTGCATTAATCAAGTTTTTCCCAAGTTTCTGATTTTTCATGTTATTGTGCTTAACCCTTGTTCAATCTTAGCAGGCTTTTGTGGAAGCTTGTGCTTGTTCTTGCTAGCACATAAGCTCAAAATTCGTGGGTGTGGATGTACATCCATGAGGTTTGCATACTTAATCTCTAAATCTGCTTAAATTGTGATTTTTGGTGATATTTGTATGAAACTGTTGTTCTTGTGAATTTTGTGGCTTGTTCTTGCTTGAATCTGTTTATTAGACTTGTTTTAGTGTTAATTGATGCTTGGTTGGCCTGAAATCTTGTTTTGCTTTCGAAAATTTTGATTTGAAAAAGTTAAAGGGGTGTTTGGGTCTACTGGTTTATGCTTGTAATCTGTTTTTGTGTTAAAGGAAAGTGTTGTTTATGCTTTGTATCTGCTATACCTTTGTTTGAGAGTGTTTTGCTACAAGTTTTTGGGTTTGAACACTTGAATCAATCAATCTGCTATATAGGCCTTGTTTCTGCTTGTTTTGACCTAGGATTTTGGGAACACTTAGTGTGTATGCATGCTTAGAGATAAAAGTGGTTTAAACAAAGTTAACATAACCTGTTTGAAAGATTTGAGGTGTTGAAATTGGCTTGTGTGTCAAATACATCAGCAAAAGTTAAAAACTGCATGTGTAGTGTTCATCAGTAACTTTCATTGCTTGAATCTTGCTTAATTCTTTGAACCAGTGCATGAAACCTGTTTAGACTTGCTTATTGGAGTTTATTATAGCTTGTGTGTGCATTTGGTTGAATTTGGCTGGCTGAATTGTGCTTAAACTGCTCTTGAATGCTAAACTGCTTATTGTTCATGTCTGTGCAATGTCTGGTGATTAATTGATTAAACTGTATCAATTGGGTGTTTGTGATTGTGTTATTTTGATTGTTATTGACTCCTTTGATCCAAAGATCAATTGGGTGCCTTTGTGAAACCTGAATCTAAGAAAAAAGTCACTAAAGACAAAAAAATCAAAATAGTCAAGCAGTGGGAAAAGTTTCCACTGCTCAACATCCAAAACTAGCCCCTGCTAGTGCAATTTTGTCATCAGCTTATCAATAAGCTATTCTAGCTTATTCTGACTTGCAACAACTTATTTTTTGTAATAGATCTTCATTATTTGACCCATTTAAGTGAACTGGAGCTTATGAGACTTTGACTTTGACTTTTTACTAGAAAACCAACTTGTTTGACTTTTAACATAAGTGCTTATTTGATTTTCCAGCTTATTGAGTGTGCTTATTTGAAAGGTCTTTGGTTTTTAAGCTTAGTTTTGTCAAAAGAAACATTTTGCAACTTGAATCAGCTTCTGAGGTGGTCTAGATCATAAAAACGACTATTTTGTCGTTTTGTGAATAAGTTGTTGACTTGTTTCTGGCTTATTAAGTGGTCTTATTGGAAAATTCTTTTTGCAAAAGTCTTTGTTAGGTCAAAAGAAGGTTGTGTGTTAAATTTTAGCTTATGGCATCAGCTTATGGCTTAATGGGCCAAAAAGCCCATTAAGAATAAGCTGCTTATTATAAGTTAGCTTAATTCACATTTTCAGCTTTTGGGCCTTTGGAAAAAGTTGTTTAAAATCAAATTTTGAGTCAACCTGTGCTTTTTGAGCTTATTCTGAGCACTTTTTCTTATTGGGCCTTAATTAAGCCCAATAAGGGACTGTTTTGGGTTTGGCCCATTTTTTAGGCCCAATAGGGGTATTTAGGTAATTTCACTTTCATTTCTGAGTTATTTAGGTTAAATTAAGCTAGTTTGCAAGTTTTTAGAATTTTTATAATTTTGGGATTTTTAATATTATTTTAATATTATTTTATTATTAAAAATTAAAAATCTGATTTTCTAGGTTTTTATATTTTTCCTAGGTTCTAAATACTTAATTAGGATTTTTTCAACTTTCCAATTATTTTCTAGGTCTTTTAATTATTTTCTATAATTAATTTAAGATTTAATTGATTCTAGGAGTTTTTAATTGTTTAAAAATAGTTTTAATTGGTTTTAAAATTTTGAAAAATAGTTTTTAGCTTAATTAGAGTATTTTTGAGGTTTACAAACTTGAAAATCTTGTTTAGGGCTTTTTAATAATTAATTTTGATTTTTAGGGCTTTAATTAGCATTAAAAAGTCATTATCTAATTAATTAAAAGGTTTTTGCAAGTTTTGATTTTTTGTAAACTCTTAGAATATTATTAAGGATTTTTGGTAATTTTTAGAAATTTTTAGGTTAAGATTTTAATTTTGGTGGTTTTTACGACTTTACGTGCACGCCTTTTTAGACTTAGTTTAATCCGTCTTCATAACCGTCATTCTCTTCTAATCCCTTTTCTATTCTTCTTTTTCAAATATAATCACAAATTAATCCATATCATTACACACATAACACACTAGCCTCCTTGAGAACGAACTTAATTGGGTCATTCACACACGGTTTTCCTAAATCGTCGTGCTCACTTGCCCTATTTATTGCATCCTTTTCCTAAAGGTGTAGTTTTACTCAACATCATTTTGGCGCCGCTGCCGGGAGGCGTGTTGTGTTTTGATTTGGCATTGTTGTTTTTATACTAACCATAATTAGTATTTGTATTAGTAGCACTCTACTAATACGTATTATCGTTTTTCGGTTTTTGTGTGAATATTATTACTATATTGTATACGTAGAACAATAAATACACAAGTACTCCAAATACGTGAGAAATCACAACCTTGACTTGGGAGGTCATTACCCAATCATTGTATTCGAATCTCAAACCAAAGAAAAAGGCAAAAATAGATAATTACTTTCGTGAAGCTTAATCTTGAAAATACAAACTATAAGGTGGGTATAAGGCGGATATTATAAAATATATCCTAAGGAAAAAGGCTCTTAAGTGCTTCGCGCCGCCTCGTTTCCCCGCTTGCTTGTGAGTATTTGATTGTGACAGTGAATCGAGGGTTTTGCCGCCCAAAGTATTACTAAGTATCATATATATTTTCTTGGTTTCTATTGATTGAACCCTCTTGAACGATTTGGTGTTCCACCATCGTTCTAAAGTCATCGAAGGCGTTCACTCCACGTGATCGTTTTCATTCCTTGAGGCCTTTTTAATCAAGAGATTTGATTAGGAGGAGATTTGTGGACTTTTTGTCTACTTAATACATTTCACCAAGTTCCAAAAAGATTAATACAATCAAAAACCACAAAAAAATTGAAAAAATACAAAACACCAAAAAGAATCTTCTTTGCTCACCCCCTCGTTGTACGTGACGTTTATGCTAACTCGAAATCAAGCAAGACGTGCTCGTAAACGAAAGAACAAAACTCCCACTCCCAACAATTCTAGTGAGGAGTCTCCTATTGACGAACCCATTGTAAGAGAAGCACCAACCATGGCGAATCGAACTATGATGGAGTTACTTCAAGCACCCACCGAGGGTTATGGAGAGGCTATTGTGATTCCCGCTATCCTTGCGGAGAATTTTGAGGTGAAAACGGGTTTGTTGTCCATGATTCAAAACAACAAATTCCGTGGTGATGAGAAGGACAATCCACACAACCATATCCGCCAATTCAATCGTCTTACCGCTACTTGCAAGTTTAAGGATGTCTCTAACGACTCGATTAAGATGATGCTTTTTCCGTATTCCTTAGCGGGGCCCGCTAAAATTTGGTTAGAGAAAGAGCCACCCAATTCTATATTGACGTGGAAGGATCTCGTGTCTAAGTTTGTGAACCAATTTTTTCCGCCCTCTAAGACTACGCACTTGAAAAACGAGATTTCAAAGTTTTCACAAGAATTTAATGAAAGTTTTTCAACGGCTTGGAATAGGTTTAAGGAAATGTTACATGAATGTCCTCATCACGGTTTTTCCGATTTGCATCAAATTGACACGTTTTACAATGGACTTAATGATCATGAAAGGGATTATTTGAATGCCGCCGCGGGTGGTAATTTTTTATGTAAAACGGTTGAGGAAGCTTTGGTGATAATTGAAAATAGATCTAAGGTGTATAGTCCTCGTAGCACGTCTAGTGTTCGTAAGGCTTCGTCTTCGGCTTCACCTTCTTTGTCTAATACCATCGATGCTTGCCAAATTGAGGCAAACTTGGAAAACAAGATTTTTGATAAGTTGAAAGGACTTTTGATTGAGTTTAAAGTTGGTGAACCAAGTGCTCCCGCTACGGCTAAAGCGGTTGAGGTTACTTGCATGTATTGTGGTGGAGGTCATGATTTCTCCGAGTGCATTACCAACGGTGGTAACACTTCGAGTGCCTTCGCGGCCACGGGAAATTACAACCAAAACGGTCAAGTTTCCCGCTCTAATCAAATGACTCCACCGGGTTTTGGATCAAATCAAAATGCTAACAACTATCGCAACAATCAAGTTGGTTTTAAGAACAATTCTAACAAGGGAAACTATGGGAATCAAGGGGCTAATAATCAAGTTTCAAACAAAAATGATTTTCAAAATAACAACAAAAGTTTGCAAACATTGAAAGATCTTCCAAGTGAGTTTGTTGAATATGCTAGTGGGAATGATGCTAGGTTTGACAACATTCAAAGAGAAATAATTAGCCTAAGATCCGAGTTTAAAAACGACTTGAAGAAAGAGTTGAAAAATGAGTTAGCTAATGAACTTAAAATCCACACCAACAAGATGGAAGGAAATGTCACTAGGTTGCAACAAAACCAACAAAAAATGGAACAAGGGCAACATGAGATTAAACAAGAGATGCTTAAGGCCGAGAAAAGGCAAACCCAAGCCGTATTGAGGCAATCTAATTTTGAAGATAAAATCTCGTCTATGTTTGAGGCAATAATGTGTAAACCGTCGTCAAGTGGTCTTCCTAGTAACACCATATCCAACCCTAAAGGTGAGATGAAAGTGATTACCACACGTAGTGGTAAGACACTTAAGGAGCCGATTCCTTAACCAATTGCTCCTACGGAGGAAGCAATTGAGGAAGAACCCGAGGTGGTGGTCCAAAAGGAGCATGTCCCAATCCCACGAAGTACCGCTCATGCCACACCTACGGTTGACCCATTACCATCATTGGAACCCGAGATTCCAAAGGCTATGCCTACTATGCCTCAACCCACACCACCTTTGCCCTATCCATCGAGACTTAGGAAGGAGAAACGTCAAGAGCGCGACAATTATCAATTTGAGCTTTTTATGAAAATGTTTCGTGATTTGCACCTTAATGTGAGTTTCGCCGATGCTTTGGTCATGATGCCTCGGTTTGCCGCTAACTTTAAGAGTATGTTGAACAACAAGGAGAAATTTCACCAATTGTCTAGTTGTTCGTCGGTTTATCTTAATCGCATACCTCAAAAAGTCGGTGATCCCGGTAAATTTTTGATCCCTTGTGCAATCCAAGACATGGAAGAATGCTTCGCCTTGGCCGATCTTGGTGCTAGCATTAACTTGATGCCACTTGCAATCTTCAAGTCGCTCAATCTTCCTAATCTTACTCCTTCACTAATGTCTATCGAGTTGGCCGACCATTCCACAATTCCCGCATGTGGTTTGGCGGAAGACGTTTTTGTGAAAGTGGGGAAGTTCTACAATCCCGTAGACTTCATTGTTGTTGATATCCCCACGGATCCTCAAGTTCCTCTCATTTTAGGTCGTTCGTTTTTAGATACGTCTATGGCTTTGATCGATGTGCATGCTAGAAAGATCACCTTACGTTTCAACGACGAGGAACTTGTTATAAACGCAAATCAAAACTCTCAAATTTCTCATGTTTATTCTGTTGCAACCATAAACCTCGTTGATATGATTGACGTGGTTTGCGAGGAATTTTCACAAGAAGTTCTAGGTTTTGGTGATGAAGAAACTAGTGGCAATCCCACTATGTTGGATCCAATTCTTGATAATTCGACACCAACCTTCACTCCATTTGAAGGTGGTGGTTTTACGTTGGAAGAATGCAATGTTCCACGTACTTGTGACGAAGACCTCGACAACGATGAGGACTTCTCGATTATTAAGGATTTTCTTAACGATTTCCCATTTCCTCCACCCGAGGAGGTTATGAGTATCGAGCCCAAATCTTCACTTGAGGAACCACCTATTCTCGAGTTGAAAGATTTACCTCCTCACCTCGAATATGTATATTTGGAGGAGGACGACAAGTTGCCGGTTATTATTGCGAAGGATCTTTCGAATGATGAAAAAACTGCACTTGTCGATGTTCTTAAGGCTCACAAAGGGGCGATTGCGTGGAAGTTATCCGACATTAAGGGGATCGATCCCAAGTTTTGTACCCACAAAATCTTAATGGAGGAAGATTTCAAGCCAACAATCCAAAGTCAAAGGAGGGTGAACCCCAAAATTCACGACGTCATCAAAAAGGAGGTCCTTAAACTCCTTGACGCGGGAATGATTTACCCTATTTCCGATAGCCCTTGGGTGAGTCCTATTCATTGTGTCCCTAAAAAGGGAGGGATGACCGTTGTGCCAAACGATGCCAACGAGTTGATTCCCACTAGACTCGTGACCGGATGGAGAGTGTGCATTGACTATCGTAAGTTGAATGGAGCCACTCGAAAAGACCACTTTCCCTTGCCCTTCATGGACCAAATGTTGGAGCGTCTTGCGGGAAACGATTTCTATTGCTTTTTAGATGGTTTTTCCGGTTACTTCCAAATTCCCATCGATCCTCGTGATCAAGAAAAAACTACGTTTACGTGTCCATATGGAACGTTTGCCTATCGTAGAATGCCATTCGGACTTTGCAATGCACCGGGAACTTTTCAACGATGCATGATGGCTATTTTTCATGATATGATCGAGAAGACGATGGAAGTCTTCATGGATGACTTTTCCGTGTTTGGTGATTCCTTTACTTCGTGTTTATCGAACCTTGAGAGAATGTTAAAACGTTGTGAGGAAACCAACCTTGTGCTCAATTGGGAAAAATTTCATTTTATGGTTAAGAGTGGAATCGTCTTAGGGCACAAGGTTTCGAAAGCGGGGATTGAGGTAGATCAAGCTAAGGTAGACGTCATCGCCAAATTACCTCATCCCAAAACCGTCAAGGGAGTTAGGAGTTTCCTAGGCCACGCGGGCTTTTATCGACGATTCATCAAGGATTTCTCGAAGATTTCTCGACCCATTACACATCTTCTTGAAAAAGAGGCACGTTTCGTCTTTGACGAAGATTGTGTACGAGCCTTTGAGATCCTTTAGAGGAAACTTACCGAAGCTCCCATTCTTGTTGCTCCAAATTGGAACCTCCCCTTTGAACTTATGTGTGATGCAAGTGATTACGCTATTGGGGCCGTTTTGGGGCAACGTCATGATAAGCACTTCTTGCCTATTCACTATGCTAGCAAGACGATGACCGAGGCTCAACTTAAATACACTACAACGGAAAAGGAGTTCCTTGCCGTGGTGTATGCATTTGAGAAATTCCGACCTTATCTCGTCTTGACGAAATGCATAGTGTATACAGACCATTCGGCTATCAAGTATCTCATGGCTAAACAAGATGCTAAGCCGAGATTACTTCGTTGGATTCTCCTCCTTCAAGAATTTGATCACACCATTGTTGACAAAAAAGGAGCCGAGAATCTAGCGGCCGATCATCTCTCTCGTTTGGAAGATCCTCACCAAAGTGTTTACGAGCCTAAGGAAATCACCGAAACATTTCCGCTCGAGACACTTGGTGTAGTGAATTCTAAGCTTGATTCTTCTACCCCATGGTTTGCGGATTTTGCAAATTACCATGCGGGTAACTTCATCGTTAAGGGTATGACGACTCAAGAAAAACGAAAATTCTTTCGTGACGTCAAGTTCTACTTTTGGAACGACCCTTACTTGTTTCGAACTTGTGCGGATCAAATCATCCGACGTTGTGTTTTTGGCACCGAAGCTTCTAACATCCTTAGAGCTTGCCATGAGGGACCCACGGGTGGTCACCACGGTGCTAATCTCACGGCTAAGAAGGTGTTTGATGCCGGCTTCTTTTGGCCTACTATTTACCGAGATGCACAAATTCTTGTGAAGTCTTGTGATGCATGCCAACGACAAGGAAAAGCCTCACAAAGAGATGAAATGCCACAAAATATCATTTAAGTATGTGAGATCTTTGACGTTTGGGGTATAGACTTTATGGGGCCGTTCCCATCATCTCGTGGTAATAAGTACATCCTTGTTGCGGTTGACTACCTATCTAAGTGGGTGGAGGCGAAGGCCTTGCCCACCAATGATGCTCGTGTGGTAGTTAAGTTCTTGAAAAGTTTGTTTGCTAGGTTTGGAACCCCTCGTGCGATCATAAGCGATCGTGGAACCCATTTTTGTAATGACCAATTCGAAAGGGTTTTAAGGAAATATGGGGTTACACATCGTCTTTCTACGGCTTATCACCCACAAACGAGTGGGCAAGTCGAGGTTTCAAACCGAGCATTGAAGAGGATCTTGGAGAGATCCGTAGGAGAAAACTGACAATCTTGGTCGGATAAGTTAGACGATGCTTTATGGGCCTTTAGGACCGCTCATAAGACACCCATTGGGTGCACTCCCTATAAGCTTGTGTATGGAAAGAATTGTTGCCTATCGAGTTAGAACACAAGGCTTATTGGGCCCTAAAGCATTGTAATGATGACATGGAGACCGCGGGAAAACACCAGAAAATGCAATTAAATGAATTGGATGAATTGAGAGACATTGCTTATGAAAATTCATTGATTTACAAAGAGAAAACTAAAAAGTTGCATGATTCAAAAATTAAAACCGGGTTTTTAACATTGGGGATCAAGTATTGCTTTTTAATTCAAGATTGAAAATCTTTTCCGGTAAATTGAAATCCCGTTGGTCCGGTCCATTCACCGTGACTCAAGTGTTTCCTTATGGGACCATCGAGCTAGCTCAAGATGATGGTCCTAACTTCAAGGTGAATGGACATAGGTTGAAGCACTACTTTGGCGGGGAAGTTCCATCCTTGAACTACCTCGACCAAGTCACCTTCCCCAATGATAATTAGTATTGAGGGGATCGAGTCGAGCTCATGACTCGGTAATCAAAAACGAGGAGCCTCGTGGGGGAGACCCATGCTTATCCTATGTACATATTATCGCTTTCTTAGTCTAATGTAGCTTACGTGTGGGGATTTGTGCCCTTCCAACCTTTGTTCCGTGGTTGTTTGTGATATGTGGTTTTTAGATCATGATCTTCACGATTGGAGCCTCTCGTGTTCGTTTTATGGGAGCACTCGATCGTTTGCTTTGGAGACATTTCTCAATATCCATGATATATCCTTTTGATGTTCTAACCTTAGGTTTTTAGCACACTTCATAAACGGCTTTAAATTTAATGGTTACACCCTTTCCATGCTAGATTAGGCATTCGACTACGTCTCTAGTATGGGGGTGTTTGCACCCCTAGACTCGAAACATTGAGGACAATGTTTAACTTTAGTATGGCGGGGTGAATAGATACTTTTCCTTGCCAAACCTTCACGTTTTCCAAAGTTGATCGTTTTTGTTGCAAAATAAGGCTAAAAATGGCCAAATTTTAAATTTTTTCTTATGTTTTATAAGTGTTTGAAGACACGAATGTAGGTTTTCCGATGGCGAGGATAAGAGTAATTTTTGACTCGACCGTGCGTGTTGAGCACTTAGCTTTGATTCCTTAACTTCACATTAGGCTAAGTCTCTTAAATGAGGACGAGAAATGATAGAGTTAATTATAAGTTACTATGCTAAACGTAGAGTACTCGTATTCTTTCAAAAACTCATGTGTTCTCGTTGTTTGCTTATTCTCCCTTCGCTTGTAAATATTTTTTGCTTAATAAATATTGACTTAGCGGTTTAGTTTTGATTGTTGGGTTTCTAGTCTTTTCTAGTAGCTTCCGTGTAATTAAATTGGGAAGACATTAAGGTATCGCCAGCGTCACGGTTTTGAAGTATTGGCACCCGAATAATCAAAAGCTTCACCCAATAATAAGATTTCAAGTGCTCACCTAAATCTAGCAAACAATTTGAAGCCCCACAAGGCCTAAAATCTATGCAAAAATTGAAAGTGAATCAAGCCTTAATCTTCGAAGCTTTAAAGATCCAAAATTCGCCTTAGCGTGAGGATATACGTCTTTGGCTAATAAAACCACCGATGAGGCGGATAATAAAAGGCAAGGCAAGACCGAAGTCATAATAAAAGCTTCATGGCGAAGTTGAATAAAAGATGGAGGTAAACCAAAGATAATAAGGCCCTTCCGTTAGGGGGCGTATAAAAGTCTTGGTAATAAGTCTCATGTTCAAAACCGTTATAAAACCGTGTTTATCGATTCTTCTTGTCAACTTAATTTTTTAACATCGTCGTCTATTAGGAGGGGTTATTGATTTGATGGTCTTAGTTACACCGTTAGGACTCTATTTTTAGACCTAAATCTCTATTATCGCATAAGTCAAACAATGTATCCTCGTGAAACATTCAAGACAAAATAAAATATAAGAGATATAACTTAGGAATAATGGGAGGATAAGTACGTGATTAGGGCATATGAGTAGTGTTAGCATTACTAACTTATAATGACAATGATCTCGTTGCACGCTTAGCATGGAATTTAGGGTGAAAATCGAGGACGATGAAATTATTTCTAACGAAGCATTCACGTGTTCTTATTCTATGAACCTAAACGTCCCACTTTGCGATGAGAATCATACATTATGTCTCTAACACAAGTAGTAATAGTAGTAGTGTAGCTAGTTTATCGTTCAATAAAGTGAATAAAATGAATTTTGGAGATGCTTTGATACTTTATTCTAGCATTGCGTGAGGGCACGGCAATGGTTTAGTATGGGGGAGTGATGAGACTGCTTTTATACATAGTCTCATCTTCCAAATAGGGCTTAAAATGCATTAAATATCATCAAAATACCCAAATATATGCTTGTGTTTGTTGCTTGTGTATTTTAGGTACGGATATTGAGATAATGACAAAAGATCACAAGAATCATGCAAAAACGAACACGGGAAACGAAGCCGCACAATGAACCAAGCCCTAGTGAAGACTTTCCCAAGATCAACCCTTGAAGATTTGAAGAATTATGAAGAAGGGTCCTCCAATTATGAAGAATTGACACTTTATACCCTTGTATCCTCATAATTACAAGTTTGGTCCCTAAAGTTTGTCAAAATTACAAAAAGGGCCCTTAACTTTGAAGAATTGGCAAGTTTAGCCCCTCAACAAAGCTAAATTGTCAACCAATATCATCCACAAAGTCAAATACATCATGAAGTCCTTCAAAGTACAAGAAATGACAAGTTTGGTCCTTTGAAAATCTCAAAATTACAAAAAGGACCCTCAACTTTCAACAATTGGCAAAAATGGTCCCTCAATCATCAAGACTTGGCAATTTCAGTCCTCCAAATTATCAATATTGCAAGTCTAGACCATTATCATTGAAGAAAATACCAAACCAGCCCTTGAAGAATGCAAAAATGGCAAGAAATACCCCTGATTACACTTTGTGAAAGTTTTTGGGCCAAAAATGCAACAAGTCAAAAGTTGATAAGACTAAAATGGGCGTTGATAGAAGTTGGATTGCATTTGACAAGTTTCTGAAAGAAAGGGGGTGATAATGGGCCAGACAAAGAAGTTACCTAGACCAGTGACAAGCTGCCACGTGCCCCACTCACTCAAACCCACCAATCCCATTCCACCAATCCTCCACATCATCATCCACTCACACCAGCCATAACTAACTTAATTTATTAAGTAAATTATGGCGCCTAACACCTGGTTTAAAAACTAAAACGGATTAAAACATGCACTATTCATGTTCTTGATCCAAATTGGGTTTTTATTAATGGCTTGTAATTAGACCCCAATCTGCTCCAGATTTATGATTAAGCTAATCATAAACACAACCCAACTTTAAAAAAACATGCCACATCAGCCCTTTGTCACATGTTAAACCCTCCTTTGTCACTTTTGAGGAAGAAGCCAAAACCCTGCCAGAGAATCAACCATCCAGATACTTGCTTACTTTCTAAGCTTCACAAGAGCCATTGGATCAAATTTCAACAGCTATACACCCACAAACGTCCAAGATAAGTCACATGATTCTCCAAAGAAGACAAAGACCTCAAGGGCATTTTTGGGACTTAAGCATTAGGGTTTACACGTTTTTCAGCTTTCTAGGACCATGTACACCCTCTATATAAAGGGTCTAGTTCATTTCATTTACTCCTGCTTTTGGTTTTTCCTTTGTTCAAACACTTGTAAATCCTTTTTCTGATTAATGAATTTGAGTTAAGTGCTTTGAAGAAAGACCAAGTGCCATCTTTATTCTGCTTGTTTATGTTCTTAGTTTACTGCTTTTAAAGTTTAAAACCTGTTTTCAAAAGAGGAGTGTGCACAAGTTTGCATATTTTCCTCAATTTTCTTGATATTTTGCTAAGTCTTGTTCCAATCTTGGAATTCTTAGGCTATAGGGCTGATCATAGCATCCTAACTGAATTGGTTAAGGTGTGGTGAGGCTTATAACTTGGGGATAATCAAGTGTGGGGTAACAAGTTTGCATTAATCAAGTTTTTCCCAAGTTTCTGATTTTTCATGTTATTGTGCTTAACCCTTGTTCAATCTTAGCAGGCTTTTGTGGAAGCTTGTGCTTGTTCTTGCTAGCACATAAGCTCAAAATTCGTGGGTGTGGATGTACATCCATGAGGTTTGCATACTTAATCTCCAAATCTGCTTAAATTGTGATTTTTGGTGATATTTGTATGAAACTATTGTTCTTGTGAATTTTGTGGCTTGTTCTTGCTTGAATCTGTTTATTAGACTTGTTTTAGTGTTAATTGATGCTTGGTTGGCCTGAAATCTTGTTTTGCTTTTGAAAATTTTGATTTGAAAAAGTTAAAGGGGTGTTTGGGTCTACTGGTTTATGCTTGTAATCTGTTTTTGTGTTAAGGGAAAGTGTTGTTTATGCTTTGTATCTGCTATACCTTTGTTTGAGAGTGTTTTGCTGCAAGTTTTTGGGTTTGAACACTTGAATCAATCAATCTGCTATATAGGCCTTGTTTCTGCTTGTTTTGACCTAGGATTTTGGGAACACTTAGTGTGTATGCATGCTTAGAGATAAAAGTGGTTTAAACAAAGTTAACATAACATGTTTGAAAGATTTGAGGTGTTGAAATTGGCTTGTGTGTCAAATACATCAGCAAAAGTTAAAAACTGCATGTGTAGTGTTCATCAGTAACTTTCATTGCTTGAATCTTGCTTAATTCTTTGAACCAGTGCATGAAACCTGTTTAGACTTGCTTATTGGAGTTTATTATAGCTTGTGTGTGCATTTGGTTGAATTTGGCTGGCTGAATTGTGCTTAAACTGCTCTTGAATGCTAAACTGCTTATTGTTCATGTCTGTGCAATGTCTGGTGATTAATTGATTAAACTGTATCAATTGGGTGTTTGTGATTGTGTTATTTTGATTGTTATTGACTCCTTTTGATCCAAAGATCAATTGGGTGCCTTTGTGAAACCTGAATCCAAGAAAAAGTCACTAAAGACAAAAAATCAAAATAGTCAAGCAGTGGGAAAAGTTTCCACTGCTCAACATCCAAAACTAGCCCCTGCTAGTGCAATTTTGTCATCAGCTTATCAATAAGCTATTCTAGCTTATTCTGACTTGCAACAACTTATTTTTTGTAATAGATCTTCATTATTTGACCCATTTAAGTGAACTGGAGCTTATGAGACTTTGACTTTGACTTTTTACTAGAAAACCAACTTGTTTGACTTTTAACATAAGTGCTTATTTGATTTTCCAGCTTATTGAGTGTGCTTATTTGAAAGGTCTTTGGTTTTTAAGCTTATTTTTGTCAAAAGAAACATTTTGCAACTTGAATCAGCTTCTGAGGTGGTCTAGATCATAAAAACGACTACTTTGTCGTTTTGTGAATAAGTTGTTGACTTGTTTCTGGCTTATTAAGTGGTCTTATTTGAAAATTCTTTTTGCAAAAGTCTTTGTTAGGTCAAAAGAAGGTTGTGTGTTAAATTTTAGCTTATGGCATCAGCTTATGGCTTAATGGGCCAAAAAGCCCATTAAGAATAAGCTGCTTATTATAAGTTAGCTTATTTCACATTTTCAGCTTTTGGGCCTTTGGAAAAAGTTGTTTAAAATCAAATTTTGAGTCAACCTGTGCTTTTTGAGCTTATTCTGAGCACTTTTTCTTATTGGGCCTTAATTAAGCCCAATAAGGGACTGTTTTGGGTTTGGCCCATTTTTTAGGCCCAATAGGGGTATTTAGGTAATTTCACTTTCATTTCTGAGTTATTTAGGTTAAATTAAGCTAGTTTGCAAGTTTTTAGAATTTTTTTATAATTTTGGGATTTTTAATATTATTTTAATATTATTTTATTATTAAAAATTAAAAATCTGATTTTCTAGGTTTTTATATTTTTCCTAGGTTCTAAATACTTAATTAGGATTTTTGCAACTTTCCAATTATTTTCTAGGTCTTTTAATTATTTTCTATAATTAATTTAAGATTTAATTGATTTTAGGAGTTTTTAATTGTTTAAAAATAGTTTTAATTGGTTTTAAAATTTTGAAAAATAGTTTTTAGCTTAATTAGAGTATTTTTGAGGTTTACAAACTTGAAAATCTTGTTTAGGGCTTTTTAATAATTAATTTTGATTTTTAGGGCTTTAATTAGCATTAAAAAGTCATTATCTAATTAATTAAAAGGTTTTTGCAAGTTTTGATTTTTTGTAAACTCTTAGAATATTATTAGGGATTTTTGGTAATTTTTAGAAATTTTTAGGTTAAGATTTTAATTTTGGTGGTTTTTACGACTTTACGTGCACGCCTTTTTAGACTTAGTTTAATCCGTCTTCATAACCGTCATTCTCTTCTAATCCCTTTTCTATTCTTCTTTTTCAAATATAATCACAAATTAATCCATATCATTACACACATAACACACTAGCCTCCTTGAGAACGAACTTAATTGGGTCATTCACACACGGTTTTCCTAAATCGTCGTGCTCACTTGCCCTATTTATTGCATCCTTTTCCTAAAGGTGTAGTTTTACTCAACATCACTTTACAAAGCTTTGACCAAAGAAAACCAAGAACAAGTGAAAAAGATAAACCCTAAGGCCTTTATATAGGCCACAAGATGTACTAGAAAGCTGATAAGAAACTATAACCCTAATGCCTGAAGTCCCAAAAATGCCCCTTTGAAGTTTGAATATTTTTTAGTCCATGTGAAGTTCTTGGCGTCTTGTGAAGGTGCCAGTAAGTGTGAAATGTTCCAAGGCGTCCAAATGAAGCTTAGGATGAAAGCAAAGCCGTGGGTCGTTGATTCCCTAGCATGTTTTTGTTTGGGAGTGAATAGTGGGGCAGGGGAGGGTTGTAGTATCATGTGAAGTGATGGTGATGGAGGTTTAAGGGTGGGTTTAGGTTTAGTTAACCCTTAATCATAATTCTGGACAAAATTACGGTCTAATTCCAACTGATTAAGAAAACCCTAATTTGTGTTCTTGAGTAGATAGTAGTGGTTTTGATCTGATTTGGGATTTCAAAATGTGTTTAGGCGCCAGTTTATTCACTAATTAATAACTAGTTATAAACATAGGTTAGTGGGGTGTGAGGTGGCAGCAGGGTGGGCTGTGATTGGTGGGTTTTGTGAGTGGGTTGAGGTGTCAACATGTGGTTGGTCTAGGTTTGTTTCTTTGTCTGCCAAGTTTAATCCCCCACCTTTATTCTTTGTTTCATTCATGTTTTAAACCAGCCAAACTCGAATTCCTTTGTTATGAAAGTTTTGGTTTTTGTATTTTGGCCACAAAAACTTTCCTAAGGGTTTATAAAGGACTTGTTTTGTAACTTAATGATTTTTGAAGGGTTGTTCTTGGCATGTCTTCATACTTCAAGGTCTTCACTTGTATTCTTGTCTTCATGGAGGACTAAAAGTGACAAGTCTTTAATTTTGAGGGACCATTCTTGCCAATTCTTCAAAGTTGAGGGTCCTTTTTGTAATTTCGAAAAACTTTAGGGACCAAACTTGTAATTATGAATATACAAGGGTATAAAGTGTCAATTCTTCAATAATGAAGGACCCTTCTTGTACAATCTTCAATTCTTCAAGGTCTTTTCTCGGAAATTTAACTCTAGGGTCCGGTTCATTGTACGGCTTCTTTTCCCGTTTTTGTTTTTGATTGATTCTTATGATCTTTTGTCATTTTCTCGATATCCATACCTAAAATACACATTGAACAATCACAAGCATATATTTGGCACTTTTTATGATATTTTAACCATTTTAAGCCCGTTTTGGACGATGAGACTATGTATAAAAGCAGTCTCACCACTCCCCCATACTAAACCATTTCCGTGCCCTCACGTAATGCTAGAATAAAGTATCTTAGCATCCCCAAAATTCATTTTTCATTTTTTTCGACTTTTATTAAAACTTAAACTTACTACACTACTACTACTAGCTACTACTTGCGTTTTAGACATAATGTATGATTTTCATCGCAAAATGGGTCGTTTAGGTTCATAGAACAAGAACACGTGAATGCTTCGTTAGAAATAATTTTGTCGTCCTCGATTTTCACCTAATTCCATGCCAAGCGTGTAACGAGATCATTGTCATTATAAGTTAGTAATGCTAACACTACTCATATGCCTTAATCACGTACTTAGACTCCCTTAATCCTAAGTGGTATCTCTTATATTTTATTTTTGTCTTGAATGTTCACGAGGATACATTGTTTGACTTATGCGATGATAGAGATTAAGGTCCAAAAATAGAGTCATAACGGTGTAACCAAGACTATCGAATTAATAACCTCCCTTAATAGACAACGATGTCAAAAAATTAAGTCAACAAGAAGGATCGATAAACATGGTTTTATAACTGTTTTGAACATGCGACTTATTACCAAGACTTTTATATGTCCCATAACGGATAGGCCTTATTATCATAGTTTTACCTCCATCTTTTATTCAACTCCGCCATGGAGCTTTTATTATGACTTCGGTCTTGCCTTGCCTTTTATTTAACCTCGCCATGAGGTGTTTATTATGGCCAAAGACGTATATCCTCACGCTAAAGCGAATTTTGGATCTTTAAAGCTTCAAAGTTTAAGGCTTGTTCACTTTCAATTTTGCGTAGATTTTTCGGCCTTGTGAGCTTGAAATTTTTGCTTGATTTAGGTGAGTGAGCACTTAAAATTATTATTGGGTGAAGCTTTTGCTTATTCGGGGTGCCAATACTTCAAAACCGTGACGCTGGCGATACCTTAATGTTTTCCCAATTTAATTACATGGAAGCTACTAGAAAATACTAGAAACCAACAATCAAGACTAAACCGCTAAGCCAATACTCATTAGCAAAATATATATACAAGCGAAGGGAGAATAAGCAAACAATTAGAACACATGAGTTTTTGAAAGAATACGAGTACTCTACGTTTAGCATAGTAACTTATAATTAACTCTATCATTTCTCATCCTCATTTAAGAGAGTTAGCCTAATATAAAGTTAAGGAATCGAAGCTAAGTGCTCAACACACACGGTCGAGTAAAAAATTACTCTTATTCTCGCCATCGGAAAATCTACATTCGTGTCTTCAAACACTTATGAAAACATGAGAAAATTTTTAAAATTTGGCCATTTTTAGCCTTATTTTGCAAAAAAACGATAAACAAAAAGGTAAAATTTGGAAAGCGTGAAGGTTTAGCAAGGCAAGTATCTATTCACCCCCATACTAAAGTTAAACATTGTCCTTAATGTTTCGAGTCTAAGGGTAGGATACCCCCATACTAGAGACGAAGTCGAATGCCTAATCTAACATGGAAAGGGTGGAACCATTAAATTTATAGCCGTTTATGAAGTGTGCTAATAAGACCTAAGGTTAGAACAATAAAGGATATATCATATGGATATCGAGAAATTCTTCAAAGCAAACGATCGAGTGCTCACGTGAAACGAATATGAGAGGCTCCAATCGTGAGATGATTATCTAAAAACCACAATCCACAAACAATCACGGAACAAAGGTTGGAAGGGTACAAATCCCCTTACATAAGCTACATTAGAAAGCGATAATATGTACATGGATAAGTATGGGAACTCCCCCACGAGGCACCTCGTTTTTGATTACCGAGTCATGAGCTTGATTCGATCCTCTCAATACTAATTATCATTGGGGAAGGTGACTTGGTCGAGGTCGTCCAAAGAAGGGACTTCCCCACCAAAGTAGTGCTTCAACCTATGGTCATTCACCTTAAACTTAGGACCATCATTTTGAGCTAGCACGATGGTGCCATAAGGAAAAACTTGGGTAATGGTGAATGGTCCGGACCAACGGGATTCCAACTTGCCGGAAAATATTTTCAATCTCGAGTTAAAAAGCAACACTTGTTCCCCAATGTTAAAACCCGGTTTTTAATTTTTGAATCATGAAACTTTTTAGTTTTCTCTTTGTAAATCAATGAATTTTCATAAGCAATATCCCTCAATTCATCCAATTCATTCAATTGCATTTTCTGGTGTTTTCCTGCGGTCTCAATGTCATCATTACAATGCTTAGGGCCCAATAAGCTTTGTGTTTGAGTTCAATGGGCAAGTGGCAATTCTTCCCATATACAAGCTTGTAAGGAATGCACCCAATGGGCGTCTTATGAGCGGTACGAAAGGCCCATAAAGCATCGTCTAACTTATCCGACCAAGATTGTCGGTTTTCTCCTATCGACCTCTCCAAAATTCTCTTCAAAGCTCGGTTTGAAACCTCGACTTGCCCACTCGTTTGTGGGTGATAAGCCGTAGAAAGCCGACGTGTAACCCCACATTTCTTTATAACCCTTTCAAATTGGTCATTACAAAAAAGGGTTCCACGATCGCTTATGATTGCACGAGGGGTTTCAAACCGAGAGAATAATTGATTCAAAAACTTGACTACCACACGAGCATCGTTCGTGGGGAAAGCCTTAGCTTCCACCCACTTGGATAGGTAGTCAACGGCGATAAGGATGTACTTATTACCACGAGATGATGGGAACGACCCCATAAAATCAATGCCCCACACGTCAAAGATCTCATATACTTGGATGATATTTTATGGCTTTTCATCATTTTGTGAGGCTTTTCCTTGACGCTGGCATGAGTCACACGACTTGAAAAGTGCGTGCACATCTCGGGTAAATAGAAGGTTAAAAGAAACCGGCATCAAAGACCTTCTTCGCCGTGAGATTAGCACCATGGTGACCACCCGTGGGTCCCTCGTGACAAGCTCTAAGGATATTAGTAGCTTCGGTGCCAAACACACAACGTCGAATAATTTGATCCGCACAAGTCCGAAATAGGTAAGGTTCGTTCCAAAAGTAGAACTTGACATCACGAAAGAATTTCCGTTTTTGTTGAGTCGTCATACCCTTAATGATGAAGTTGCCCGCATGGTAATTTGCGATGTCCGCAAACCATGGGGTGGAAGAATCTTTCTTGGAATTTACTTCACCAAGTGTCTCGAGAGGAAATGTTTCAGTGATTTCCTTGTTCTCGTACACACTTTGTTGAGGATTTTCCAATCGAGAGAGGTGATCGGCCGCAAGATTCTCGGCTCCTTTTTTGTCAAGTATTGTGACATCAAATTCTTGTAGGAGGGGAATCCAACGAAGCAATATCGGCTTAGCATCAAGCTTAGATAAGAGGTTTTTGATAGCCGAATGATCCGTATACACTATGCTTTTGGTCAAGAGGAGATAAGGTCGGAATTTCTCAAAAGCATACACCACGACAAGGAATTCCTTTTTCGTTGTAGTGTACTTAAGTTGAGCCTCAGTCATCGTCTTACTAGCATAGTGAATAGGCAAGAAGTGCTTGTCATGACGTGCCCCAAAACAGCTCCAATAGCGTAATCACTTGCATCACACATGAGCTCAAAGGGGAGGTTCCAATTAGGAGCAACAAGAATGGGAGCTTCGGTAAGTTTCCTTTTAAGGATTTCAAACGCTCGAAAACAATCTTCGTTAAAGACGAAAGGAGCATCTTTTTCAAGAAGGTGAGTAATGGGTCGAGATATCTTTGAAAATCCTTGATGAATCGACGATAAAAGCCCACGTGGCCTAGGAAACTCCTAACTCCCTTAACGGTTTTGGGATGAGGTAATTTGGCGATGACGTCTATCTTAGCTTTGTCTACCTCAATCCCCGCTTTCGAGACCTTGTGCCCTAAGACGATTTCTTCTTTAACGATAAAATGACATTTTTCCCAATTGAGCACAAGGTTGGTTTCCTCACAACGTTTCAACATTTAAATT
The DNA here is from genome assembly GCA_025667525.1 of Glebionis coronaria. Lineage (NCBI taxonomy): Eukaryota > Viridiplantae > Streptophyta > Magnoliopsida > Asterales > Asteraceae > Glebionis > Glebionis coronaria. The sequence continues at coordinate 120,650,678 of CM046882.1, read as the reverse complement.
TCCTAAACACGAAGTGAACGAACTACCAAACACGGAAAAATCATCCAAAAAGACTTACATCGTCTTCTCGATCATGTCATGAAAAATAGCCATCATACACCGTTGAAATGTTCCCAGTGCATTACAAAGTCCGAATGGCATTCTACGATAGGCACAACTGTCATTCCTCCCTTTTTAGGGACACAATGAATGGGACTCACCCAAGGGCTATCAGAAACAGGGTAAATCATTCCCGCGTGAAGGAGTTTAAGGACTTCCTTTTTGATGACGTCTTGAATTTTGGGGTTCACCCTTCTTTGACATTGGATTGCGGGCTTGTAGTCTTCCTCTATTAATATTTTGTGTGTACAAATTTTTGGGTCGATACCCTTAATGTCGGATAATTTCCACGTAATTGCACCTTTGTGAGCCTTCAAGACATCGATAAGTGCGGTTTTTTCATCATCCGAAAGATCATTCGCAATAATAACCGGCAACTTATCGTCTCCTTCCAAGAATATGTATTCAAGATGAGGAGGAAGATCTTTCAACTCGAGGATTGGTTGTTCCTCGATTGAAGATTTGGGTTTGATACTCATAACCTCTACCGACGAAGGAAATGGGAAATCGTTAAGAAAATCCTTGATAATCGAAAAGTCCTCATCGTCATCGAGGTCTTCGTTAGAAGTTCAAGGTACATCAAACTATTCCAAAGTAAAATGATGGTTGTAAATTCACACTCGTTTAGGAAAACGAGGCAAAAGCGGTAAGTATTAAGTGTTCGTTTAGGAAAACGAAAGCACTTATGACCCTTTGTGTGGGATCGTTCTCAAGGAGGCTTGGTGTGTGTGTTAAGAGATGATTAATTTGTGATTATATTGATGAGAAAAGAGAAAGGAAAAGACGGATTACTCTAAAAATACCCTACAATGCGAAAAACGCGAAATCGTAAAATTCGACGAAAAGAAAAAGTATTCTAAAAATTACCAAAAAATTACCTTAAATAAAGAAAAATGTAAATATCTTAAATTTGAAAACCTAATTATCTAAATCCTATTTAATAATTTTAAAATAATTTTTAAAGTTAATTAAAATCCTCAAAATTAAATAAAATTAAAAATGAGCTAAAATGGAAACTTAATTGGATGTAAACCTTAAATTATTAATTTAAAACCTAAAAACTATTTTTGAAAAATTTTAAACTAATATTTCCTATTTTTAAATTACTTTATGAAATTTAAACCTAAAAATAATGATAGAAAATTAAATAAGAACGGGAAAAATATACTTTTAAGCTAGAAATGTCCTAAACTCTCACACAAACACAGGAAAATTGTAAAAACTAAAACTCGCTTAATGAATAAGCTGAAATCCAACTTATTTCACACGAAATGAATAATATACGCCCAGACAAGAACACCTTAAGTATAATTTGGAATGAGACTTTATCAGTAAAAGACCCAAGGGCAGTCCGGTAAGACGTGTGTGTGTTGAGAGGAGTGGCGCAGGTTCGAGTCCTGGCCACGTCCTTTTTACAAAAACTTAAAAAAAAACTAAGCCTGATGACTAACCAACTCCAAAAACTTTACACTCCCCAAATCAGCAGACCAAACCTACGATATAGGCTTATAAATGCACAGTTTGCCAAAGAAAATGTAAATATTAAAGCTTGTTAAAATAGACCAATGAGCAAATGACCACTTTACTATTTTTCTGCTAAACCTTGATATTAAGTAACAAACACTCAAACAAAGTGGATAATCACTTTTCTGATACTCCTGGATACTTAATGCTATAACTTAGTGACAACTTTCGATTCCACAAACTTATAACAACGTCTAAGCAGTCACGAAAATGCCTAACATGGGAATGAGATTTGCACAGAAAGTGATGCGAAAGCAACAAGCTTTCCCCTTTTTTTTACGTTTTTGGAAAGCAAAACCCCCACGAGCAGTTGGCTTGTGGGGGCGTTATAAGCAGACAGTAGACAACAATACAGCAACGTAAACAGATAAACACAAGCCGGGAACAATGGGATGCAGGCGCAATTTTAAGAATACAATCCAAATCAACAATCTACTAACTAATCATGCCACAGAATACATGCAAGCAAACCAATATCCCCGTTATCTGATGAACAGTAGCAACAAACACGAAAAGGTAATCAAGACAGATGTAAATCTAACTTTTAAGCACCCTAATAAGCTAAAAAGAATTTACCAAACTTGAAATCAGCAAGAGAACATATTTTATGGTTATATCTTAACTGCTAAACACTTTTGATGAAACAATGAAAAGATCTGGTGAGTACTACCTTCGCGATAAACACACAAGGCCAAGTGTTGAGCTTTTTCTTTAAAACAACAATGAGATAACCTCTACGCACTTAAACTTATCTTTAATATCAATCAGATTGTCTTACAAATACGCAAAACTAGCAGATTTTACCTCTGATGGTTTTAGCAGCTATATGGAATCTTAGCAATCAATCAAGAGCGAATAAACAGTGGGCTTGTTTTTTTTTGATAGAACTACAGAATACTGATATTAACACAAACACCAGTAAAAAATACCTACAACGCCTACAGATCTGATAAGCTCTTGAAACTACAAGCTCCAGTTACTTGTGAACAATTAGATATGCAATTTTCAAAAATATCAAATCAAATATAAACGAGTCAGACAAGCAAGAATTTAACTCAAATCAAGGAACTAATGACGAAAATTAAACAATTACTAACAAACACTACTCACTTAATGCAAACTCATGGCAGATTAAGAAAAAAAAGAAAGAGAACGTACGACAAGAACGTACATCCACGCTCTCGACTGTTTGAGCTTATGTACTCAGCGAAAACGAGTACAAGCTTCCTTTCCCTGAAAATCTAAGAAAAACAATAAAAAAAGGTCAAGAATCAAGGTATCACTCCTTGATTCAGTGAGTATTAGGCAGAAGTTAATCAAGACCAAATGAAAGGTTATCCGAATGTAACACACTCGGGATTGAAGTTAAATTTTGTTCAATAAAAGAGGACCCCCCCCTAGTTTAAGATCTCACCATCCCTAGCTAGCTAAGCTTCAGGACTATGATCGACATTAAACTGAAAAAGATTCGCTTTTCTCAAACGAGTTTTAACCTCAGACGACTTTTTTACTTTCTTAACTGTTACCTTCCTTAAAAACTTTATGCTATTTGAAACCTTCAAACTCTTTGAAAACTTACCACATTCAGATGAATCAAGAACAAATCAACTTGAAAAACATAAAAAAAATTGAAACAAAGTATGCAAAGTATCTCTTCTCAATAAACACAATCCATATGATTATAACGTGAACAAAAGAGGAATTAAAGATGGAACTCGTTCTCTTCAACAAACACTTCACCAATTTTTATTCATAAAAATGGGCTTTACAAGGTTGTGAACCATGAAAACAATACCAAGAACTACAGCTAATGCCTAACACCCTTTATATAGGGGTTACAAAATATTCTAGAAAATTAAAATAAAATCTAACCCTAATCTTGAATGTCCAGAAATACCCTTTGAAGAATCTCGCATATGCTTATATAGATGCCATATTTGAATCTCGTTCTAGTGTGTTCTTGGCACTCATGTGACTGTCCCATTTGTTTGCCAGAGTTGACAGATAATATGGTGCGTTTGTTTTGTTGTGGTGAGAGATCAAAACAATCTTAGCCATCAATCAAGTCAATCTTCTTAGTTTGATAGTGCAACCCGTGACTTCAATTGAGCTGGAGAAGTTCCCATGATGCTGAGCTGGATGGATGTATCACATGGGTTTGATCTAGGTGGGGTAGAGATTGGAAACCCTTTGGTTAATTAGGGGATTAAATGATTTTGATTGAGCTGGGGAGATGTTTTAGGGTTTATGATGGTTTTATGAATCTCGTTTGAGGATTTGGGGAAGATAATGATGTTAACCGTGAGTTTTTTTATATAACTTTGGTTTTAAAATAAAAACGGGATAATAATGGGTATGAGTAAACCGGGTGGAGGGTGACGTGTCATCTTGTGATAGGTGGGCTGGGGTAAAATGGGTTTATGTTGGGTATTTAATGGGGTTTGGTTAATTAAGTTTGGCTAAGTGGCATAATTGGTCCTTCTAGTTATATCATCCTTAAACAGCTTTTCAATCAAGGTCCTTCTCTAATGACACCGTTAGTCCTCATGTATTTGCACCCTAGGTCCTTATGTTAAATGGAAGGATCTAAAATCTAATTCTCATATCTTCAAGGGCTGATTTCAACAAGTCATCATACTTTAGGGACCCCAAAATATTTTTGAGATTCTTAGGGGTATAAAGTGTCAATCTTCAAAACTTCAGGGACCAAACTTGTACTATCTTCAAAGTAGGAGGGCATTTTGGAAAATTCAACACTCGGGTCTGGTTCATTGTGCGACTTCTTTTCCCGGGTTCGTTTTTGCATGTTTCTTGTGATCTTTTGTCATTTTCTCAATATCCGTACCTAAAATACACAAGCAACAAACACAAGCATATATTTTGCCATTTTCATGATATTTTATGCATTTAAAGCCCTTTTTGGACGATGAGACTTTGTATAAAAGCAGTCTAATCACTTTCCCATACTAAACCATTGTCGTACCCTCACGCAATGCTAGAATAAAGTATCATAGCACCTCCAAAATTCATTTTTATTCACTTTTATTGAACGATAAACTAGCTACACTACTACTATTGCTATTACTTGCGTTTTAGACATAATGTATGATTTTCATCGCAAAATGGGACGTTTAGGTTCATAGAACAAGAACACGTGAATGCTTCGTTAGAAATAATTTCATCGTCCTCGTTTTCACCCTAATTCCATGCTAAGCGTGCAACGAGATCATTGTCGTTATAAGTTAGTAATGCTAACACTACTCATATGCCCTAATCACGTACTTATCCTCCCATTTTCCTAAGTTGTATCTCTTATATTTTATTTTTTCTTGAATGTTTCACGAGGATACATAGTTTAACTTATTCGATAATAGAGATTTAGGTCTAAAAATAGAGTCCTAACGGTGTAACCAAGACCATCGAATTAATAACCCCTCCTAATAGACAACAATGTCAAAAAATTAAGTCAACAAGAAGGATCGATAAACACGGTTTTATAACGGTTTTGAACATGAGACTTATTACCAAGACTTTTATACGCCCCCTAACGGAAGGGCCTTATTATCATAGGTTTACCTCCATCGTTTATTCAACTTCGCCATGAAGATTTTATTATGACTTCGGTCTTGCCTTGCCTTTTATTATCCACCTCATCGGTGGTTTTATTAGCCAAAGACGTATATCCTCACGCTAAGGCGAATTTTGGATCTTTAAAGCTTCAAACATTAAGGCTTGATTCACTTTCAATTTTGCATAGATTTTTCAGCCTTGTGAGCTTAAAATTGTTTGCTTGATTTAGGTGAGCACTTGAAATCTTATTATTGGGTGAAGCTTTCGATTATTCGGGTGCCAATACTTCAAAACCGTGACGCTGGCGATACCTTAATGTCTTCCCAATTTAATTACATGGAAGCTACTAGAAAAAACTAGAAACCCAACAATCAAGATTAAACCGCTAAGTCAATATTTATTAAGCAAAAAATATTTACAAGCGAAGGGAGAATAAGCAAAGAACGAGAACACATGAGTTTTTGAAAGAATACGAGTACTCTACGTTTAGCATAGTAACTTATAATTAACCCTATCATTTCTCGTCCTCATTTAAGAGACTTAGCCTAATGTGAAGTTAAGGAATCGAAGCTAAGTGCTCAACACACACGGTCGAGTCAAAAATTACTCTTATTCTCGCCATCGGAAAACCTTCATTCGTGTCTTCAAACACTTATAAAACATGAGAACTTTTTTAAAATTTGGCCATTTTTAGCCTTATTTTGCAACAAAACGATAAACAAAAAGATAAACTTTGGAAAGCGTGAAGGTTTGGCAAGGCAAGTATCTATTCACCCCCCCATACTAAAGTTAAACATTGTCCTCAATGTTTCGAGTCTAGGGGTGCAAACACCCCCATACTAGAGACGTAGTTGAATGCCTAATCTAGCATGGAAAGGTGTAACCGTTAAATTTAAAGCCGTTTATAAAGTGTGCTATAAACGTAAGGTTAGAACATCAAAGGATATATCATGGATATTGAGAAAGTCTTCAAAGCAAACGATTGAGTGCTCCCATAAAACGAACACGAGAGGCTCCAATCGTGAAGATAATGATCATTGAAAATCCACAATTCACAAACAACCATGGAACAAAGGTTGGAAGGGCACAAATCGCCACACGTTACTACATTAGAAAGCGATAATATGTACATAGGATAAGCATGGGACTCCCCCACGAGGCACCTCGTTTTTGATTACCGAGTCATGAGCTCGACTTGATCCCCTCAATACTAATTATCATTGGGGAAGGTGATTTGGTCGAGGTAGTTCAAGGATGGAACTTCCCCGCCAAAGTAGTGCTTTAACCTATGTCCATTCACCTTGAAATTGGGGCCATCATTTTGAGCTAGCTCGATGGTCCCATATGAAAACACTTGAGTCACGGTGAATGGACCGGACCAACGGGATTTCAACTTACCGGAAAAGATTTTCAAACGAGAATTAAAAAGCAAAACTTGATCCCCAATGTTAAAAACCCGGTTTTTAATTTTTGAATCATGCAACTTTTTAGTCTTTTCTTTATAAATCAATGAATTTTCATAAGAAATATCCCTTAATTCATCCAATTCATTTAATTGCATTTTCCGGTGTTTTCCCACGGTCTCCATATCATCATTGCAATGCTTTAGGGCCCAATAAGCCTTGTGTTCCAATTCAATTGGCAAGTGATAATTCTTCCCATACACAAGCTTATAAGGAGTGCACCCAATGGGCGTCTTATGAGCGGTCCTAAAGGTCCATAAAGAATCGTCCAACTTATCCGACCAAGATTGTCGGTTTTCCACAACGGATCTCTCCAAGATCCTCTTCAAAGCTCGGTTTGAAACCTCGACTTGTCCACTCGTTTGTGGGTGATAAGCCGTAGAAAGCCGATGTGTAACCCCATATTTCCTGAGGACCCTTTCGAATTGTTCGTTACAAAAATGGGTTCCACGATCGCTTATGATCGCACGAGGGGTTCCAAACCGAGAAAACAATTGCTTCAAAAACTTGACTACCACATGAGCATCATTGGTGGGCAAAGCCTTAGCTTCCACCCACTTAGATAGGTAGTCAACCGCGACAAGGATGTACTTATTACCATGAGATGATAGGAACGACACCATAAAGTCGATGCCCCAAACGTCAAAGATCTCACACACTTGGATGATATTTTGTGGCATTTCATCTTTTTGTGAGGCTTTTCCTTGTCGTTGGCATGAGTCACACGGATTCACAAGTTCATGTGCATCTTGGTAAATAGTAGGCCAAAAGAAACCAGCATCAAAGACCTTCTTAGCCGTGAGATTAGAACCGTGGTGACCACCCGCGGGTCCCTCGTGACAAGCTCTAAGGATGCTATAAGCTTCGGTGCCAAATACACAACGTCGGATGATTTGATCCGCACAAGTTCGAAACAAGTAAGGGTCGTTCCAAAAGTAGAACTTGACGTCACGAAAGAATTTTCGTTTTTCTTGAGTCGTCATACTCTTGATGATGAAGTTGCCAGCATGGTAATTTACGAAGTCCGCAAACCATAGGGTGGAAGAATCAAGCTTAGAATTCACTACACCAAGTGTCTCGAGCGGAAATGTTTTGGTGATTTCCTTGGGCTCGTAAACACTTTGGTGAGGATCTTCCAAACGAGAAAGATGATCGGCCGCTAGATTTTCGGTTCCTTTTTTTTCAACAATTTTGTGATCAAATTCTTGAAGGAGGAGGATCCAACGAAGTAATCTCGGCTTTACATCTTGTGTAGCCATAAGATACTTAATAGCCGAATGATCCGTATACACTATGCATTTCGGTCGGAATTTCTCAAATGCATACACCACGGCAAGGAAATCCTTCTCCGTTGTAGTGTATTTTAGTTGAGCCTCGATCATCGTCTTGCTAGCATAGTGAATAGGCAAGAAGTGCTTGTCATGACGTTGCCCCAATACGGCCCCAATAGCGTAATCACTAGCATCACACATGAGCTCAAAGGGGAGGTTCTAATTGGGAGCAACAAGAATGGGAGCTTCGGTAAGTTTCCTCTTAAGGATTTCAAAGGCTCATACACGATCTTCGTCAAAGACAAAACGTGCCTCTTTTTCAAGAAGATGTGTAATAGATCGAGAGATCTTTGAATAATCCTTGATGAATCGACGATAAAAGCCCGCGTGGCCTAGGAAACTCCTAACTACCTTGACGGTTTTGGGATGAGGTAATTTGGCGATGACGTCTACCTTAGCTTGATCTACCTCAATCCCCGCTTTCGAAACCTTGTGCCCTAAGACGATTCCACTTTTAACCATAAAATGACACTTTTCCCAATTAAGCACAAGGTTGGTTTCCTCACAACGCTTCAACATTCTCTCAATATTTGACAAACACGAAGTGAACGAATTACAAAACACGGAAAAGTCATCCATAAAGACTTCCATCGTCTTCTCAATCATATCATGAAAAATAGCCATCATGCACCTTTGAAAGGTTCCCGGTGCATTGCAAAGTCCGAATGGCATTCTACGATAGGCAAACGTTCCATATGGACACGTAAACGTAGTTTTTTCTTGATCACGAGGATCGATGGGGATTTGGGAGTAACCGGAAAAACCATCTAAAAAGCAATAGAAATCGTTTCCCGTAAGACGCTCCAACATTTTGTCCATGAAGGGCAAGGGAAAATGGTCTTTTCGAGTGGCATCATTCAACTTACGATAGTCAATGCACACTCTCCATCCGGTCACGAGTCTAGTGGGAATTAACTCGTTTGCATCGTTTGGCACAACGGTCATTCCTCCCTTTTTAGGGACACAATGAATAGAACTCACCCAAGGGCTATCGGAAATAGGGTAAATCGTTCCCGCGTCAAGGAGTTTTAGGACCTCCTTTTTGATGACGTCGTGAATTTTGGGGTTCACCCTCCTTTTGACATTGGATTGCGGGCTTGTAATCCTCCTCCATTAAGATTTTGTGGGTACAAAATTTGGGATCGATCCCCTTAATGTCGGATAACTTCCACGCAATTTCCCCTTTGTGATCCTTTAGAACATCGACAAGTGCGGTTTTTCATCATCCGAAAGTTCTTTCGCAATAATAACCGGCAACTTATCGCCCTCCTCCAAAAAGACATATTCGAGATGAGGAGGTAAATCTTTCAACTCGAGGATAGGTGGTTCCTCAATTGAAGATTTGGGCTCGATACTCATAACCTCCTCGGGTGGAGGAAATAGGAAATCGTTAAGAAAATTCTTGATAATCGAGAAGTCCTCATCATTGTCGAGGTCTTCGTTACAAGTACGTGGAACATCGAATTCTTCCAACGTAAAACCACCACCTTCAAATGGAGTGAAGGTTGGTGTCGAGTTATCAAGAATGGGATCTAACATAGTGGGATTGCCACTATTTTCTTCATGACCAAAACCTAGAACTTCTTGTGAAAATTCCTCGCAATCAACGTCGATCATATCAACGAGGTTTATGGTTGCAACGGAATAAACATGAGAAATTTGAGAATTTTGAGTTGCGTTTATAACAAGTTCCTCGTCGTTGAAACGTAAGGTGATCTTTCTAGCATGAACATCGACCTAAAATGAGAGGAACTTGAGGATCCGTGGGAATATCGACAACGATAAAGTCTATCGGATAATAGAACTTTCCCACTTTCACAAAAACGTCTTCCGCCAATCCACATGCGGGAATCGTGGAATGGTCGGCCAACTCGCTAGACATTAGTGAAGGAGTAAGATTAGTATGATTGAGCGACTTGAAGATTGCAAGTGGCATCAAGTTAATGCTAGCACCAAGATCGGCCAAGGCATAACATTCTTCCATATCTTGAATTGCACAAGGAATCAAGAATTTACCGAGATCACTGACTTTTTGAGGTATGCGGTTAAGATAAACCGATGAACAACTAGACAATTGTTGCAATTTCTCCTTGTTGTTCAACATACTCTTGAAGTTAGCGGCAAATCGAGGCATCATGACCAAGCATCAGCGAAACTCACATTAAAGTGCAAATCACGAAACATTTTCATGAAAAGCTCAAATTGATAATTATCGCGCTCTTGACGTTTCTCCTTTCTAAGTCTCGATGGATTGGGCAAAGGTGGTGTGGGTTGAGGCATAGGCATAGCCTTTGGAATCTCGGGT